>JAIUJO010003182.1:45000-52500 GCA_023846275.1 Vanilla planifolia
TTCTTCTTCTTCTTCTTCAATTTATTCATCATCATCATCTTCTTCTTCTTCTTCTTCTTCTTCCTCTTCTACGTCTTCTTCTTTAACTTCTTTGCCTTCTTCTTCTTCTTCGCCTTCTTCTTCTTCTTCTTCTTCTACTTCTTCTTCTTATTCATCACCATCATCATCATCTTCTTCTTCTTCTTCCTGTTCTTCTTCTTCTTCTTCTTCTTCTTTTCTTCCTCTTCTTCTTCTTCTTCTGCTTCTTTGCCTCCATCTTCTTCTTCTTCTTCTTCTTCTTCTTCTTCTTCTTTCTCTTCTTCTCTTCATCTTATTCTTCTTCTTCTTAGTCTTCTTATTCTTCTTGTTTATTTTCTTCTTCTTCTTCTTCTTCTTCTCCTTCTTTTTCTCCTTTTTCTTCTTTTTCTTCTTTTACTTATTTTCTTCTTCTTTTTCTTTTTCTTCTTCGTCTTGTTCTTCTTATTCTTCTTCTTCTCCTACTACGACAACTCTTTCTTTTTCTTCGTCTTTTCTTCTTCTTCTTCTTCCTTTACTTCATCTTCTTCTACCTCTTTTTCTTCTTCTTTTTCTACTACTTCTTCTTCATCTTCCACTATTTCTTTCTCTCATTCTTCTTCTCCACCTCTTTCATCTTGTCCTTCTTTTTATTATTCTTCTTCTTCTCAATCTTTTTCTTCTTCTACTTCTTTTGTCTTTTCTTCTTCTTTTTGTTCTTCATCTTATTCTTCTTTATCTTTTTCTTTTTTTTCTTTTTCTCCTTCTTTTTCTTCATCATCATCATCATCATCATCTTCTTCGTCTTCTTCTTCTTCTTCTTCCTCTTATTCTTCTTCTTCTACTTCTTCTTCTCTTTCCTCTTCTTCTAGTTTTTCTTCATCTTTGTCTTCTTCTTCTACTTCTTTTTCTTCTTTTTCTTCTTCTTGTTCTTCATCTTCCTCTTCTTTGTCTTCTTGTTCTTCGTCTTCGTCTTCCTCTTCTTCTTGGTCATCTTCCTCTTCTTCTTCTTTGTCTTTGTCTTCTTCTTGATCTTGGTCTCCTTCTTCTGTTCTTCTACTTTTTTCTTCTTCTTTGTGTTCTTCTTCTTCTTCTTCTCATCCTTCATCTACTTCTTCTTCACCATCTTCTTCTTCTTCTTCTTCTTCTTCGCCTTCCTCGTCTCCTTCTTCTTCTTCTTCTTCTTCTTCGCGTTCTTCTTCTTCTTTCTCTTCTTCTTCTTCTCTTTCTTCTTCTTCTCCTTCTTCTTCTTCTTCTTCTTCTTTTTCTTCTTCTTCTTCTTCTTTGTCTTCATCTTCTTTTTCTTCATCTTCTACCTGTCCTTCTTAATCCTCTTCTTCTTATTTTACTTTTTCATCTTCTTCGTCTTCATCTACTTGTTCTTTACCTTCTTCTTCTTCTTCTTTTCCTTCTTTTTAATCTTATTCTTCTTCTTCTTCATCATCTTCTCCTTGATCATCATGATCATCTTTTTCTTCAACTACTTCTTCATTTTCTAATTCTTCTTCTTCTTCGACTTCTACTTCTTTTGCGTCTTCCTCTTCAACTTCGTATTCTTCTCCTTTTTCTTCTCCTTCTTTCTCTTCTTCTTTTTCCTTTTCTATTTCTTCTTCTTCTTCTCCTTCTTGTCTTTCATCTCCTTCATCTTCTTCTACTTCTTCTACTTCTTCTTCATCTTCTTCTTCATCACCATATTCACCTTCTTCTTCTTCTTCTTCGTCTTCTTCTGCTTCTTATTTTTCTTCTTCTTCTTCTTCTTCTTCTTCTTCTCCTTCTATTTCTCCTTCTCCTTCTTCTTTGTCTTCTTCTTCTTCTTCTTCACTGTCATCTTCTTCTTCTTTTCTCCATTTTGTTTCGCTTCCTCCTCTTTTCCTCCTTCTCCTTCTTCTACTTCTTCTTTTTCTTCTTCTTCTTCAACTTCTTCTTCCACTTCTTCTTCTTCTTCTTCTTCTTCTTATTCTTATTTTTCTTCTTATTCCTATTCTTATTCTTGTTTTCCTTCTTAGTCTTCTTCTTCTTCATCTTCCTATTCTTCTTCGCCTTCTTCATCTTCTTTTTCTTCTTCATCTTCTTCGTCTTCCTCTTCTTCTTCTCTTCTTCTTTGACTTCTTCTTTTTCTTCTTCTTTCTCTTCTACGCCATCACATTCCTCTTTTTTTCTTCTTGTTCTACTTCTTCTTCCTTTTCTTCTTCTTCTTCTTCTTTTTCGTCTTCTTTTCTTCTTCTTCATCTCCATCTTCTTCTTCTTTGTTTTCTTTTTCTTTTTCTTCTTTTTCCTCTTCTACTTCTTCTTCTTCTTGAACTTCTTGTTCTTCTCAGTCTTCTCCTTCTTCTTCTTCGTCTACTTGATCTTCTTCTTCTTCTTCTTCTTCAACTTTTTCAACTTCTTCTTTTTCTTCTTCATCTTCTCTTCTTCTTTAACCTCTTCTTCATCTTCCTCCTCTTCTTCATACTCTGCTTCGTCTTCTTCTTATTATTCTTCTTCTTCTCCTTTGTTCGTCTTCTGCTTCTTCTTCTTCCTCCTCTGCTTCGTCTTGTTCTTTTTCTTCTTCTTCTTCTTCTACTTTTTTCGTTTTCTTCTTCTTCTTCATTGTCTTGTGCTTCTTCTTCCTCCTCTTAATTTTCTTCTTCTTCTTCTTCCTCTTCTTCTTCCTCTTCATCTTCTTCTTCTTCTTCTGCCTTCTTGTTCTTTTTCGTCATCATCCTTTCTTCTCCTTCATCCTTCTCTTTTTTTTCTTCTTGTTCTTCTTCTTCAAATTCACCTTCTTCTTCCTTTTCTTCTTCATATTTTCCTTCTTCTCCTTCCACTTCTTCTTTTTCTTCTTCTTCTTCCACTACTACTCCTTCCTCTTCTTCTTCTTCTCCTTTTAATTCTTCGTCTTCTTCTTCTACTACTTATTTTGCTTCATCTTCATCTTCTTCTTCGTCTACTACTACTAATTCTTCCTCTTCTTGTTCTTCTACTTCTTCTTCTTCTTCTTCTTCTTCTTCTTAGTCTTTCTCTTCTTCGTCATCTTCTTTTTCTTATTATTATTATTATTCTTCTTCTTCTACTTCTTATTCTACTTCTTCTTGTTGTTGTTCTTTTTCTTCTTTTCTTCTTCTTTATCATCATCTTCTTCTTCATCTTCTTCTTTGTCTCCTTCTTCTTCTCCTTTTCTTTGTTCTTCTTCTTATTATTTTTATTATTTATTTTTGTCTTGTACTTCTTCTTCTTCGCCTTCTTCTACTTCTTCTTCTTATTCTTCTTCTTTTTGGTCTTCCTCTTCTTTTTCTTTGCCTACTTCTTCTTCGTCTTCTTCTTCATTATCATTATCTTCTTCTTTTTCTCTTTTTATTTCCTCTCCTTCTTCTTCCCCTACTTCTTCATCTCCTTTTCCTTCTTCTTCTTTGTCTTCTTCTTCTTCTTCTTCTTCTTTGTCTTCTTCTTTGTCTTCTTCTTCGTCTTCTTCTTCTTCTTCTTCTTCTATTCTTTTACTTTTTTTGTTTCTTCGTCTTCTTTTTCTTCTTCTTCGACTTATTCTTCTTCATCTTCTTCATGTTCTTCTTCTTCTTCTTCTGTTACTTCACCTTCTTCTACTTCTTCATCTTCTTCATCATCTGCTTCTCCTTTTTCTTCTTCTTCTGCTTCTTCTTCAACTCCTTCTTTTTCTTCTTCTTCTTCCTCCTCTTGTTCATCTCCTCCTTCTTCTTCTCTTTTTTCTTCTTCTTCCTATTCTTCTTCTTCTTCAACTTCTTCCTCTTCTATTTCTTTATCTTCTTCTTCTTCATCTTCTTTTTCTTTTATCACTTCTTTTTCCTCCTCTTCTTCTGCTTCTTCTTCTTCTTCTTCTTTGTCTTCTTCTTCTTCTCCTGTGCCTTCTTCTTCTTCTTCATCTTCTTCTTCTTCTTCCTCTTCTTCTTTTTCTTCTTCCTATTCTTCTTCTTCTTCTTTTTCTCCACCTTCTTCTCTATTTTTTACTTCTTCTTCTTCTTCTTCTACTTCATCTTCTTCTTCTTCTTCTACTTCATCTTCTTCTTCTTCTTGTTCTTCTTCTTTTTCTTCTTCTTCTTCTTCTCCTCCTCCTTTCTCTTCTTCTTCGACTTATTCTTCTTTTTCTTCTTTGCCTTCTTCTTCTTCTTCTCCTTCTTCTCCTCCTCCTCCTTTCTCTTCTTCTTCGACTTATTCTTCTTTTTCTTCTCCTTCTTCTTCTTCTTCTTCTTATTCTTGTTCTTCTTGTTCTTCTTTTTCATCATCCTCTTCTTTTCCTTCATTTTTTTTCTTTTCCTTCTTTGCCTTCTTGTTCTTCTACTTCTTTTTCTTCTTCTTCGTCTTCTTCTATGTCTTCTAATTCTTTTTGTTCTTCTTGTTTTTCTTCTTCTTCTTCATCTTCTTCCTCTTCTTCTTCCACTTCATGTTCTTCTTCTTCACCTTCAACTTCTTGTTCTTCATCTTCTTCATTTTCTTCTTGTTCTTGTTCTTCTTCTCTTACTTGGACTACTACTTCTTCTTCTTCTTCTTCTTCACGTCATCATCATCTTCCTCTTCTTCTTCTTCTTCTTCTTCTTCTTCTTCTACTTCTTCTTCTCCTTCTTTTTCTTCTTCTTATTCATCATTGTTTTCTTCTTCTCCTTTTTCTTGTTCTTCTTCTTCTTCTTCTCATTCTTCTTCTTCTCCTCCACCTTCTTCTGCTTCTCAATCTTTTTCTCTTCTTCTTCTTCTTCTTCTTCTTCTACTTCCTTCTCCTTCTTCCTTCTTCTTCTTCTTCTTTTTCTACTTGTTATTCTTCTTCTTCTTCTTCTTCTTTTCTCCTTCTTCTTCATCATCAACTTCTTCTTCTTCTTCTTCTTCTTCTTCTCTTTCTCCTTCTTTTTCTTCATCTTATTAGTCATCACTTTCTTCTTCTTTCTCTTCGTCTTCTTCTTTTTCTTCTTCTTCTTCTTTTCTTTCTTCTTCTTTATCATCTTCTTCTTTTTCTTTTCTTCCTCTCCCTTTTTCTCTTCTTCTTCATCTTCTTCTTCTTTGACTATGTCTTCTTCTTCTTCTATGACTTTTTTGTCTTCTTCTTCTTCATCTTCTTCTTCTTCTCTTTTTTCTTCTTCTCTTTTTTCTTCTTCTTCATCTTCATCCTTTTCTTTTCTTCTTCTTCTTCTTCTTCTTCTTCTTCTTCTCCTTCTTATCTTTCTTCTGCTTCTTCTTATTCTACTTCTTCTTCTTCTTCTTCTTCTTCATCTTCTTCTTCATCTTCATCTTCCTCTTCTTCTTCGACATTTTTGTTTTCTTCTTCTTCTTCTTCTTCTTCTCCTCCTCCTCCTCCTCTTTCTACTTCTTCTTCTTGTTCTCCTTCTGTTGATTCTTCTTATTCTTCATCTTCTTTTTCTTCGTCTACTTCTTCTCCTTCTCCTTATTCTTCTTCTTTTCTTGTTCTTTTTCATCTTCAACTTCTTCTTCCTCTTCTTCTCCTTCTTATTATTATTATTATTATTATTATTCTTATTCTTCTTCCTCTTCATCATCTTCTTTTTCGTCTTCTTCCTCTTCTTCCACTTTTTCTTCCTTCTCATTATCAACATCTTCTTCTTCTTCTTCCTCTTCTTTTTCTTCTTCTTCTTCTTTGTCTTGTTCTTCTTCTACTTCTTTCTCTTTTGTGTTCTCCTACTCTTCTTCTTTTTGTTCTTCTTTTGCTTTTTCATCTTTGTCTTCTTCCCCCTATTCTTCTTCTTCTTTTTATTCATCTTCTTCTACTTCTCCATCATCTACTTATTCTTCTTCTTCTTCTTCTTCTTCTTCTTCTTTTCCTGTCTTCTTTTTCTTTTCTTCTTTTTCTTCTTCTACATTATCCTCTTCTTCTTCTTCTTCTTCAACTTCTTCTTTATCTTCTTCCTCTTCTTCTTCTTCAACTTAATCTTCTTCATCATCTTCTTCCTCTTCATTTTCTTTTTCATCATCTTCTTCTTCTTCTTCTTCACCTTCTTCTTTATCATCTTCCTTGCCTTTTTCCTCTTCTTCTTCTTCCACTGCTTTGTCTTCTTCTTCTTCTTCTTCTTTTTCTTCTTCTTCTTCTCCTTCTTCTTCTACTTTTTCTTATTTTTCTTCTTTTTTTCATCTTCATTTCCTTCTTCTTCCTCATCTTCTTCTTCTTATTCTTCTTCTTCTTCTTCCTCTCCTTAATCTTCTACTTCTACTTCTTTTTCTTGTTTTCTTGTTCTTTATCATCATCTTCATCTTCTTCTTCTTCTTCTTTTTCTTATGCTTTGTCTTGTTCTTCTTCTTCTTCTTCATCATCATATTCTTCTTCAGCTTTTTCTTCTTCAACTTCTTCTTCTTTTTCATCTTCTTCTTCTTCGACTTCTTGCTTTTCTTCTTCTTCTTCTTGTACTTCTTCTATTCTCCTTCTCCTTCTTTCCCTTTTTCATCTTCTCCTTGTTCTTCTTCTTCTTATTTTTCTTCTTCTTCTTCTTCCTCTTCTTCTTCTTCTTCTTCTTGGACTTCTTCTTTTTCTTCATCTTGTTCCTCTTCTTCCTTTTTGTCTTCCTCTTTTTCTTCTTCTTCTTTTGCTTCTTCTTCTTTTTCCTTTTCTTTATTAATATCTTCTTCTTTTTCTTCACCTTCCTCTTCCTCTTCCTCTTCTTCTTCTTCTTCATCTTCTCTGTCTTGTTCTTCTTCTTCTTTGTCGTTTTCTTCTTCTTCTTCTTCGTCTTCTTTATTGTCTTCTTCATCATCTTCTTCTTCATCATCTTCTTCTTCTTCTTCCTCTTCTTCTTTCTCTACCACTTCTTCTTCTCTTGTCTTTCTTCTTCTTCCCTTCTTCTACTTTTTATTCTTCTTCTTCTTCTTCTTCTTCTTCTTCTTCATCTTCTTCATCCTCTTCTTTTTCTTCTACTTCTTCTTCTTTCTCTTATTATTATTATTATTATTTTTCTGTCTTCTTCCTCTTCTTCCTGTTCTTCTTCTTCCTCATCTTCTTCCTCTTCTTCTTCTTCTTCTTTTTCTTCTTCTTCTTCCACTTCTCCTTCTTTGTCATCTCCTTCCCCTTCTTCTTCATCTTCTTCATCATCATCTGCTTCTTCTTCTTCTTCTTCTTCTTCTTCTTCTTATACTTCTTATTTATCGTCTTCTTCTTCTTCTTCTTTATCGTCTTCTTCTTTTTCTTTATCTTCTTCTTCTTCGTCATCATCATCATCATCATCTTCATCTTCTTCATCATCATCAGCTTCTTCTTCATCATCTTCTTCTTCTTCATCATCATCTTCTTCTTCTACATATTCTTCTTCTACTTTGTCATCCTCTTCTTTTTTGTCCTCTTATTCTTCTTCTTCTTCTCCTTCTTCCAATTCCATTTTTTCTTCTTCTCCTTCTTTATCTTCTTTTTCATCTTCTTCTAGTACTTCTTTTTCTTCTTCTTCTTTTACTTTTTTCTTCTTCTTCTTCTTCTTCTTCTTCTTCTTCTCGTTCGTCTTCTTCTTCTACTTCTTGTTTTCCTTCATCTTCCTCTTCTTCTTCTTCTTCTTCTTCTTCTCCTTCTTC
>JAIUJO010003182.1:57500-60000 GCA_023846275.1 Vanilla planifolia
TTGTCTTCATCATCATCTTCTTCTTCTTATTATTTATCATCATCTTCTTCTTTTTCCTTTTTGTCTTCTTGTCCTACTTCTTCTTCAATTCTTCTACATCTTCTTCTTCTTCTCATCCTTCTTCTTCTTCTTCTTCTTCTTCTACTTCTGATTCCTATTCTTATCCGTCTTCCTCTTTTTCTTCTTCTTCTTTTTCTTCTTCATCTTCTTCTTCTTCTTCTTCTTCTTCTTCTTCTTCTAATTCTTCTACTTCTTCTTGTATTTGTTTTTATTCTAATTTATCTTCTTTTACTTCTTCGCCTTCTTCTAATTCTTCTTCTTCTTCCTCTACTTCTTATTCCTCTTTGTCCTGTTCTTCCTCTTCTTCTTCTTTTTCTTCTTCATCATCTTCTTCTTCGTGTTCGTCTTCTTCTTCTTCTTCTTCTTCTTCATCTTCTTCTTTGACTTCTTCTTCAAGATCTTCCTCTTTTTTTCTACTTCTTCTTCTCCTCCTTCTTCTTCTAGTTCTTCTTCTTCTCATTCTTCTTCTTCTTCTTTGACTTCTTCTTCTTCTACTTGTACCTCTTCTTCTCCTTCTTCTTCTTCTTCTTTTTCTTCTTCTTTTACTTCTTCTTCTCCTCTTTCTTCCTCTTCTTGTTCTTTTTGATCTTCTTCTTTTTCTTCTTCATCTTTAATTTCTTCTTCTTCTTCTTCTTCTTCATCTTTTTCATCTTCTTCAACTTCTTCTTCTTCTTCTTATTCTTCCTCTTCTTCTTCTTCTTCTTCTTCGTCGTTCTGTTGCACTTCATCATCATCATCATCATCATCATCTTCTTCTTCTTCTTCTTCTTCTACTTCATCTTTTTCTTCATGTTGTTCTTCTTCTTCTCCATCACCTTCTTCTTTATGATATTCTTCTCCTTCTACTTCTTCTTCTTCTTCTTCTTATTCTTCTTCTTCTTCTTCTTGGTCTTCTTCTTCTTCATCTCTTTTTTTTTCTTCTTCTATTACTACTACTTCTTCTACTTCTTTTTTTCTTCTTCTTCTTCTTCATCATCGTCTTCTTCTTCTTCACCTTCTTTTTCTTCTTCTTCTTGTTCTTCTTTGTCATCTTCATCTTTTTCTTATAATTCTTCTTCTTGTTATTCTTGTTCTTCTTCTCCTTCTTCTTCTTAGTCACCTCCTTCATAAACTTTTCTTGTTCTTCTTTGACTTCTTTGTCTTCTTCTTCTTCTACTACGTCATCTTCTTCTTCTTCTTCTTGCTATTCGTTTTTATCTTCTTCTTCATCATCATCATCATCACCATCATCTTCATCTTCTTCTTCTTCATCTCCACCTCACTCTTTTTCGTCTTCTTCTTTTTCATCATCTCCTTTTTTCTTCTTCTTTTTCCTCTTCTTTTATTGCTTCTTTTTCTTCTTCTTCTTCCACTTCAACTTGTTCTTCTTCTTTGTCTTCTTCTTCTTCTTCTTTGTCTTCTTCTACTTCTTCTTTTTCATACTCTTCAAATTCTTCTTCGCCTTCTTCTTCTTCTTCTTCTACTTCTTCTTCATCAGCTTCTTCCTCTTCTTTTTCTTCTTCTTCCCCTTCTACTTCTTCTTCTTCTTCTACTTCTTGTTCTTGTTCTTCTCCTTCTTCTCCTTTTCTTCTTCTTCTTCTTCTTCTTCTTCTTCTCCTTTTCTTCTTCCTCTTCTTCTTCAACTTGTTCCTCTTCATCTTCTTCTTCTTCTTCTTTATTATCTTCTTCTTCTTCTTTTTCTTCCTCTTATTCTTCTTCTTCATCATCTTCTTCTTGTTCTTCTTCTTCTTCTTCATCATCTTCTTCTTCTTCTTCATCTTCTTCTACTACTACTACTACTACTTCTTCTTCTTCTCATTATTCTTCCTTTACTTCATCATCATCTTCTTCTTCTTCTTATTCTTATTCTTCTTCTTATTCTTATTCTTCTTTTTCTTCTTCTTCTTCTTCTTCTTCTTCTTCTTCTTCTTCTTTTTCTTCTTCTACTTCTTCATCTTGTTCTTCTTCTTATTTCTCTTGTTCTTCGTCTTATTATTATTCTTCTTCTTCTTCAATTTCTGTTTGTTTTTCTTCTTCATCTTGTTCTTCTTCTTCTGCATCTTGACCTTATTCTTCTTCTTAATTTTATTATTATTCTTCTTCTTCTTCTTTTACTACTACTACTAGTTCTTCTCCTCCTTCACTTCTCCTTCTTTTTCTTCTTCTCTTTTTTCTACCTCTCCTTCTTCATCATCATTATCATCTTCTTCTTCTTCTACTACTTCATCTTCTTTTTCTTCTTCTTCTTCTTCTTCTTCTTCTTCTTCTTCTCCTTCTCCTACTTATTCTCCATCATTTTCTTCTCCTTCTTCTTCTTCATCTTCTTCTTCATTTTCTTCTGCTTCTTCTTCTTCTTCTTCTTCTTCTACTACTACTACTTCTTCTCTTCTTCTTCTTCTTCTTCTTCCCCATCTTCTTCGTCTTCTTCTTCTTCTTCATCGTCATCTTCTTCTTTTACTAC
>JAIUJO010003044.1:57500-62500 GCA_023846275.1 Vanilla planifolia
AAGAAGAAGAAGAAGAAGAACAAAAGAAAGAGAAGAAGTGGAAGAAGAACAAAAAGAAGAAGATGAAAACAAGGATGAAGAAGAAGAAGAAGAAGAAGATGATGATGATGATGAGAAGAAGTAGATGTAAAGGAAGTAGAAGAAGAAGAAGAAGATGAAGAAAGAAGAAGAAGAAGAATAAGAGGAAGAAGAAGAAAATGAAGAAGAAGAAGGAGAAGAAGAAGATGATGATGATGAACAAGATGAAAAAGCTAAAAAGAAAAAGAAGCTAAAGATGGTGAAGATGGAGAAGAAGTAGAAGAAGAAGAAGAGGAAGAAGAAGAGGAAGAAGAACCATTGGAAGAAGAAGAAGAAGAAGAAGAATAAGAAGAAGGAGAAGAAGAAGAAGAAGAAGAAGAATATGTAGTAATAGTAGTTGAAGTAGTGGTAGTTGTAGTAGTAGTAAGAGAACAAGAAGAAGTAGAAGAAGAAGAAGAAGGAAAATAAGAAGAAGAAAAATAATACATAAAAAAGAAGAAGAAGAAAAGGAAGAAGAGGTACAAGATGAAGAAGAAGAAGAAGAAGCTGAAGAAGAAGAAGAAGAACCTAAGCAAGATGGAGAAGAGGATAAGAAGACAAAAAATAGAAGTAGTAGAGGAAGAAGAAGAAGAAGAAAAAGAAGAAAGAGAAGAAGAAGAAGAAAAAGAAGGAGGAGAAGAAGAAGAAGTAGTAGTAGTAGTTGTTGTAGTAGTAGAAGAAGAAGAAAAGAACAAAAGAAGAAGAAGAAGAAGAAAAAGAAGAAGAAGAAGAAGAAGCTGTAGAAGAAGAAAAATAATAAGAAGAAGAAGATGAAGAAGAAGAAGAAGAAAAAGAAGAAGAATAAGAACAAGCAAATGAAGAAGAAGAAGAAGAAGAAGAATAAGAAGAAGACGAAGAAGAAGAAGAAGACGAAGAAGAAGAAGAAGAAGAGAAAGTAGAAGAAATAGAAGAAGAACAAGAAGTACAAGAGGAAGAAGAGAAAAAGAAGAAGAAGAAGAAAAAGAAGTGGAAGAAGAAGTAGAAGGAGAAGAAGAATAAGAATAGGAAGAAGAAAAAGGAGAAGAAGAAGAAAAGAAGAAGAAGAAGAAGAAGAAGTTGAAGAAGAACAAGAGGAAGAAGAAGAAGAAGAAGAGGAAGAAGAAGAAGTAGAAGAAGCAGAAGAGGAAGAGGAAGTAGAAGAGGAAGAAGAAGAGGGTGAAGAAGAAGAAGAAGAAGTAGTAGTAGAAGAAGAAGCAGATGTAGTAGTAGAACAAGAAGTAGAAGAAGAAGAGAAGAAGAGAAGAAGAAGAATGAAGAAAAAGAAGAAGAAGAAGAAGAATAAGAAGAAGAAGAAGAAGAAGCAGAAGGAGAAGAAGAAGAAGCAGAAGAAGAAGAAGTTGAAGGAGAAGGAGAAGGCGAAGGAGAAAGAGAAGGAGGAGGAGGAGGAGACGGAGAAGAAGAAGAAGAAGTAGAGGAAGAAGAAAAAAAAAGATGAAGAAAAGAAAAAGAAGAGGAAGATGAAGGCGAAGAAGAATAAGAAGAAGAAAAACAAGAAGAAGAATGAGAAGAAGAAAAAGAAAACGAAGAAGAAGAGGAAGAAGAAGAAGTAGAAGAAGAAGAAGAAGAAGAAGAAGATGATGATGATGATGAAGAAAGAAGAAGAAGAAAAAGAAGAAGAAAGAGAAAAAGGAGAAGAAGATGAAGAAGAAGAAGAAGAAAATGAAGAAGTGGAAGGAGAACAACAAGAAGAAGAAGAATAGGAAGAGGGAGAGGGAGAAGAAAAAGAAGAAGAAGAAGAAGAAAAGAAGAAGAAGAAGAAGAAGAAAAAGAGAAGATGAAGAAGAAGAAGGGCAAGAAGAAGAAGACGAAAAAGAAGAGGAAGAAGAAGGAGAAGAGCAGTAGGAGAAGAAGAAGAAGAAGAAGAAGAAGAAAAAGAAGAAGCGGAAGAAGAAGAAGAAGAAAATGATGAAAAAGAAGAATATGGAGAAGAAGAAGTCAAAGAAGAAGAAGAAGAAGGAGAAGAAGAAGAAGAAGAAAGAGGTAGATTATGAAAAAGAAGAACAAGAAGAAGAAGAAGAAGAAGAAGAAGAAGAGGAAGATTATGAAAAAGTAGAACAAGAAGAAGAAGAAGAAGAAGTGACTGATGAGGATGAGGAGGAAGAAGAACAACAAGAAGAAAAGAAGAAAAGAAGAAGAAGAAGAAGAAGAAGAAGGTGAAGAAGCCATAAAAGAAGAAAAGCTTAAGAAGAAGAGAAGAAGAGAGAGGAAGAAGAAGAAGAATAGAAGAAGAAAAAGGAGGAGGAGATGATTAAGAAGAAGAAGAAGAAAAGATGATGAAGAAGAACAAGCTAAAGGATTTGAAGAAGAAGAAGAGGGAGCAAAAGAAGAACAATAAGAAGAAGAAGAAGAACAAGAATAAAAAGAAGAAGAAAAAGATGAGGAACAATAAAATGTAGAAGAAGAAGAAGTAATAATAGTAGTGGTAGCAGTTGTAGAAGAAGAAGAAGAAGAAGATGAGGAAGAAGAAGAAGAAGAAGATGATGAAGAAGAAGAAGAAGCTGAAGAAATAGAACCTAAAGAAGATGAAGAGGATAAATAGTAAGAAGAAGGAGAAGAAGAGGAAGAAGAGGAAGAAGAAGAATTAGGTGGAGGAGGAGGAGTAGAAAAAGGAGTATAAGAGGAAGAAGAAGAAGAAGAAGAAGAAGAAGAAGAAGGAGAAGAAGCAAAGAAGAAGAAGAAGAAGAAGAAGAAGAAAAGAAGAAGAAGAAGAAGAAGAAGAAGCTGAAGAAGTAGCAAAAGGAGAAGAAGAAATAGAAAAGAAGAAGAAGAAGAAGATGAAGAAGTAGCAATAGGAGAAGAAGAAATAAAAAACAGAAGAAGAAGAAGAAGAAGAAGAAGGAGATGGAGGAGAAGTAGAAGAAGAAGTTGAAGAAGAAGAAGAAGAAGAGGATGAACAAAAAGAAGTAGAAGTAGTAGTAGAAGAAGAAGAAGATGACGAAGAAGAAGAAACAGAAGTCGTAAGAAGAAGAAGAAGAAGAAGAAGTAAGAGAAGGAGAAGGAGAAGGAGAAAGAGAAGAAAAAGATGAAGAAGTAGAGAAGACGAAAAAGAAGTAGAAGAAGAAGAACAAGAAGAAAAGAAGAAGAAGAACAAGAATAAGAATAGGAGGAAAAAAAAGATGAAGATGAACAAAAAGAGGAAAAGGAAGAAGAAGAAGAAGAAGAAGAAATAAGAACAAGAAGAAGAAAAAGGCGAAGGAGATGAACAATAAGAAAAAGATGTAGTAGAAGTAGAAGAGGAAGAAGAAGAAGAAGAAGAAGAACAAAAAGACAGAGAAGAATAAGAATAAGAAGAAGAAGAATATGATGATGATGATGATGAATATGATGATGATTTTGAAGAATAAGAAGAAAAAGTTTATGAAGAAGAAGAAGATGATGATGATGTTAAAGAAAAAGAAGAGAGAAAAAGAAGTAAAAGAAGAACAAGTGGAAGAAGAACAAGAAGAAAAAGAATATGAAGAAGAAGAAGGAAAAGAGCAAAAAGAAGAAAAAGAAGAAGAAGAAGAAGAAGAAGTGGAAGAAGTAGAGGAAGAAGAATAGAAGAACAAGAAGAAGAAATAGAAGAACAAAAAGAAGATGAAGAAGAAGATGAAGAAGAAGAAGAAGAACAAAAAGAAGAGGAAGAAGAAGATGAAGAAGAAGGAGGAGAGAAGAAGAAGATGATGATGATGATGATGACGATGATGATAAATAAGAAGAAGAAGAAGAAGAGGAAGAAAAAGGTGAAGATGGAGAAGAAGAAGAAGAAAAGAAGAGAGAAGAAGAAGAAGAAGAAGGTGAAGGTGGACAAGAAGAATAAGAAGAAGAAGAAGAAAAAGAAGAAGAAAAGATTAAGAAGAGGAAGAAGAAGAACAAGAATAAGAATAAGAAGAAGTAGAAAAAAGAGGAGGAGGAGGATGAAGAAGAGAAGAAGAAGACAAAGATGAAGAAGAAGAATATGAATTAGAAGACGAACAAGAAGAAAAGAAGAAGAAAAGAAAAGAAGAAGAAGAAAAGGTGAAGATGGAGAAGAGAAGAAGAACATGATGATGATGTTGATAATGAAGAAGAAGAAGAAAAGAAGAATAAGAAGAAGAAGAATAAGATGAAAAGAAAGAAGAAGAATAAGTAGAGAAGAGAGAAGAAGAGAAGAAGAAGAGAAAAAGAAAAGAAGAAGAGGAAGAAGAAGAAGAAGATGAAGACGAAGAAGAATGAGAATGAGAAGACGAAGAAGAGAAGAAAATGATGATGATTATGTTGATGAGGATATAGTTGAAAAGAAGAAGAATAAGAAAAGAAGAAAAATAAGAAGAAGAATCATAAGGAAGAGAAAGAAGAAAAAGAAGAAAATAATGAAAAAGAAGAGGAGGAGGAAGATGAAGGAGAAGGAGAAGTAGAAGAAGAAGAAGAAAAGAAGAAAAGAAGAAGAGAGAAGGAAGTAGTAGAAGAAGAAGAAGAAATTGAAGAGGAGAAGAATTGAAGAAGAAGATGAAGAAGATAAAGAAGCAAGAAGAAAAAGAAGAAGAGGAAGAAGGAGAAGAAGAAATAAGTGCAAAAGAAGAAGAAACAATAGTAGAAGTCGAAGAAGAAGGAGGAGGAGGACAAGAAGAGGAAGGATAGAAGAAGAAGAAGAATAAGAAGAAGAAGAAAAAGAATAATAATAATAATAATAAGTAGAAGAAGAAGAATAATAATAATAATAATAATAAGAAGAAGAAGATGAAGAGCGAGAAGAAGAAGAAGTTTAAGACGAAGATGAAGAAGAGACGGAAAAAAAGAAGAAGAAGAAGATAAACAAGTAGAAGATAAAGAAGAAGAAGAAGAAGAAGAAGAAGAAGAGGAAGAGGAAGAGGAGCAAGAAGAAGAAGAAGAAGAAGAAGAGAAAGTGGAGAGGGAGGAATAAGAAGAAGGTAAAGAAGAAGAAGAAGAAGAAGAAGAAAAATATGGAAAAGAATAAGAAGAAC
>JAIUJO010003044.1:67500-72017 GCA_023846275.1 Vanilla planifolia
AGATGAAGAAGAAGAAGAGGAAGAGAGAAAGAGAAGAAGAATGGGAAAATGAAGAAGAAGAAGAAGAAGAATAACAACAAGAAGATGAAGAAAAGATAAAGACAAAGAAGTCAAAGAAGAAAAAGAAGAAGAAGAAGAAGAAGAAGCAGGAGAAGAAGAAGAACAAGCTTAAGAAGAAGAAAAAGAAGAAGAAGAAGAAGAAAAGATGTAGAAGAAGAAGAAGTAGAAGAAGAAGAAACTGATGAAGAAATCGAATAAGAACAATAAGAAAAATAAGGAGAAGAAAAAGAAGAGAAGAAGAAGAAGAGAATAAGAAGAAAAAGGAGGAAGAGGAAGAAGATGAAGTAAGAGAGGAAGAAGAAGAAGGAGAAGAAGAAAGTAGGAGAAGAAGAAGGAGGAAGGAGGAGGAGAAGAGGAAAAAGAAGAAGAAGAAGAAAAAGAAGTAGTAGTAGTAGTAGTAGAAGAAGAAGAAGAACAAGGACAATAAGAAGTAGAAGAAGAAGAACAAGGACAAGAAGAAGAAGAAGAAGAAGAAGAAGGAGAAGAAGGAGAAGATGAAGAAGAAGAAGACGAAGAAGAAGGAGAAGATGGAGAAGAAGTAGAAGAAGAAGAGGAAGATGAAGAAGAACAAGAAGTCGAAGAAGAAGAATAAGAAGAACAAGTGGTAGAAGAAGAAGAAGAGGTGGGGGAGGAAGATAAGAAGAAGAAAAATAATAATAATAATAATAAGAAGAGTATTTACTATTAAAAGAAGAAGAAGAAGAAGAAGAAGAAGAAGGAGAAGATGAATGGTAAAAAGATGTAATAGTAGTTGTGGTACTGGTAGTAGATAAAAAAGGAGAAGAAGAAGAGAAGAATAAGAGGAAGAGGAAGAGGAAGAAGAAGAAGAAGAAGAAGCAGAAGCAGATCAAGTAGATGAAGAAGAAGAAGAAGAAGATGAAGAAGGAGAGGAAGAGAGAAGAAGAAGAGAAGAAGAAGAAGAACAAGAAGACAAAAAGAAGAAGAAGAAGAAGATGACAAGGAAGAAGAAGAAGATGAAGAACAATAAAATGAAGAAGAAGAAGAAGAAGAAAAAGAGAAGAAGAAGAAGAAAAGAAGAGAAGAAGAAGAAGAAGAAGAAAGATGAGAAATGAGAGAAGAAAAGTAGAAGAAGAAGAAGAAGAAGTAAAAGATGAAGAAGAGGAAGCAGAAGAAGAAGAAGAAGAAGAAGAAAAAGAAGATGTAGAAGAAGAAGAAGAAGAAAATGAAGAAGAAGAAGATGATGAAGAAGAAGAAGAAAAGAAGATGAAGAAGAAGGTGATGATGTAGAAGAAGAAGATGATGACGAAGAAGAGAAGAGATGAAGAAGAAGATGATGAAGAAGAAGAAGATGAGAAGAGGAAGACAATGAAGAAGAATAGAAGAAGAAGAAGAAGAAGAAGATGAAGAAGAAGAAGAATTGAAGAAGAAGAAGATGAAATAAATGAAGATGGTGATGAAGATGAAGAAGAAGAAGATGAAGATGATGATGATGAAGAAAAGTTGAGGAGAAGGAGGAAATGATGAAGAGAAGAGAGAAGAAGAAGATGAAGAGAATATTGAAGAGGAAGAAAAAGAAGAGTAAGAAAAGAAGAAAGAATAAGAAGTAGAAGAGAAGATGAAGAGTTTGAAGAGAAGAATTAGAGAAGAAAAAGAGAAGTAGAAGAAATGGAAGAAGAAGAGAAAGAAGAAGATGAAGAAGTACACAGAGTAGAAGAGAGAAGAGAAGAAGAAGAAGACAAGATGAAGAAGAAGATGAAGAAGAAGAAAAAGATGATGATGATGATGAAGAAGAAGAAGAGGGAGAAGAAGAAGAAGGAGAGAAGATGAACATGAAGAAGCAGAAGAACAAAACAAAGAAGAAGAATAGGAAGACGAAATGAAGAAGAAGAAGAAGAAGAAGAATTAGGAGAAGAAGTAGAATAAGTTTAAGAAGTGGAAGAAGAAGAAGAGAAGCAGAAGAAGAAGAAGGAGAAGAGGAGGTTAAGAAGAAGAGGGAGAAGAAGAAGGACAAGAAGTAAAAAGAAAGAAGAAGAAGAGATAAGAAAGAAGAAGAAGGAGAAGTAGAAGAGAAGTAAAAGGAGAAGAAGAAGAAGCTGAAGAAGAAGAAGTAGAAATAGAAGAAGAAGATGAAGTAGAAGATGAAGAAGACGAAGACGAAGAAGAAGAAGAAGAAGAAGATCGATGAAGAAGAAGAAGGATAAGAAGTAGAACAAGTAGAAGAAGAAGAAGAAGATGGAGAAGGAGGAGGAGAAGGAGGTGAAGAAGAAGAAGAAGAAGAAGAAGAATAAGAAGAAGTAGGAGACAACAAAGGAGAAGAACAAGAAGAAGCTTAAGATGAAGAAGAGAAAGAAGAAGAAGAAGAAGAAGACTAAAAATTAGAAGAAGAAAGAGGAGGAGACGAAGATGAAAAGGAAAAAGAAGAAAAAGAAGAAGAAGAAGTAGAAGAAGAAGAAGAAGAAGAAGAAAGAGAAGAAGAAGAACAAGGAGGAGACGAAGATGAAGAAGAAGCAGAAGATTAAGAAGAATAGGAAGAAGAAGGAGAAGAGCAAGAAGAAGAGGAAGAAGAAGAAAAAGTTGAACAAGAGGAAGAAGAGGAAGAAGAGAAGGAGGAAGAAGATGATAAAGTAGAAGAAAAAGAAAAAGTAGTAGAACAACGAGAAGAAGAAAAAGAAGAAGAAGAAGAAAAGAAAAAGAAGAGGAAGAGGAAGAACAAGAAGAAGAAGAAGAATAGGAAGAAGAAGAAGAAGAAGAAGAAGAAGAAGACAAAAAAGAAGAGAAAAAGTGGAAGAAGAAGAAGAAGAAGTAGTATTAAAAGAAGAACAAGTCGAAGCCAAACAAGAAGAAGAAGAAGAAGAAGAAATTAAAGGGGAAGAAGAAGAAGAAGAGGCAGAAAAAGAGAAGAAGATGAAGAAAAAGAGGAAAAAGGAGAAGAAGAATAAGAAGATGTAGAAGAAGAAGAAGGAGAAGAAGAAGAAGAAGAAGTTGAAGAAGAACAAGAAGACGAAGAAGAAAAAGAAGAAGAAGAAGATGATGATGATGAAAAAAATGAAGAAGAAGAAGAAGAAAAATGGAAGAGGAAGAAAAAGAAGAAGAACTAGAAGGAAAAGTGGAAGAGGAGGAGGAAGAAGAAGAAGAAGAAGAAGAAGAAGAGAGAGAAGAAGAAAAGAAGAAGAAGAAGAAGAGAAGCACAAGAAGATGAAGAAAAAAATTGAAAAGAAGAGAGAAGAGAAAGAAGAAAAAGAAGTAGCAGAAGAAGAAGAAGAGAAAGAGAAGAAGAAGAAGAAGAAGAAGAAGAAGTAGGAGAAGTAGAGAAAGAAGAGGAGGAAGAAGAGTAGAAGAAATAGAAGAGAAGAAGTAGAAGAAGAAATAGAAGAAGAAGAAGAAGAAGAAGAAAAAGAAGAAGAAGAAGATGAAGAAGACCAAGTAGTTGAAGAGGAAGAAGAAGAAGAAGGGGAAGAAGAAAAAGAAGAAGATGAAAAGAAGAATAGGAAGAACAAGAAGAGGAAAAGAATAAGGAAAAAGAAGAAGAAGAAGAAAGAGAAGAGAGGAGGAGGAGGAGGAAGAAGAAGAACAAGAAGAAGAAGAAGATTAAAGAAGAGAGAAGAATGAAGTAGATGAAGAAGAGAAGAGTAAGAAAAGAGAGAGGAAGAAGAGAAGAAAAAGAAGAAGAGAGAAGGGGAAAATTAGGAAGAAGATGAAGTAGAAGAGAGAAGCAAACAAGAAGAGGAATAAGAAGAAGAAGGAGGAAAGTTAGAAGGGAAGGAAAGAAGAAGAAAGAAGAAGAAAAGAAAGAGAAGAAGGGAGAAGAAGAAGAAGAAGAAGAAGAAGAAGATGATGATGATGATGAAGTTAAAAAGGAGAAGGAGAAGAAGAAGAGAAGATGAAGAAGAGAAAAAATAGGAGAAGAAGAAAAAGAAGAATAAGAAGAGGAAGAAGAAAAAGAAGAAGAGGAAGACGAAGAAGAAGAAGAAGCAGAAAAGAAGAAGAAGAAGAAGAAGCAGAAAAAGAAGAAGAAGAAGAAGATGATGAAGAAGAACAAGAAGAAGGAGGAGGAGGAGAAGAAGAAGAAGAAGAAGAAGAAAAAGAAAAGAAAAAGAAGAAGAAGAAGAAGAAGAAGAAAAAGAAGAGCAAAAGAAGAAGAAGAAGAAGAAGAAAACAACAAAGGAAGAATAAGAGAAGAAAAGAAGAGAAGAAGAAGAAGTAGAAGAAGAGAAGAAGAAGAAGAAGAAGAAGAACAGAAGAAGAAGAAGAAGAAAAATAGAAGATGAAGGTAAGAAGAAGATGAAGAAGAAGAAACTAAGAAGAAGGAGAAGATGAAGAAAATGAAGAAGATGATGATGAAGAAGCTGAAGAAGAAGAAGAAGATGAAGCTGAAGAAGAAGAAGGAAAGAGAACAAGAAGAAGATGTAGTTGAAGAAGAAGAGGGAAGAGAGAAGAAGAGAAAAAGTTGAAGAAGAAGCTAGAGAAGAAGAAGAGAAAGAAGAAGTAGAAGAAAA
>JAIUJO010002478.1:5000-7500 GCA_023846275.1 Vanilla planifolia
AAAGAAGAAGAAGAAGAAGACGTTGTAGAAGAAGATGATTAAGAAGAAGAAGAAGAAGAAGAAGAAGAAGAAGAAGAAGAAGAATAAGATGAAGAAGATGATGATGACGAAGAAGAAGAAGAAGAAGAAGACGTAGAAGAAGAAGATGAAGAAGAAGTAACAGAAGATGAAGTTGCAGAAGTAATAGAGGAAGAAGAAGTAGAAGAAGGAGAAGAAGAAGAAGAAGGAGAAGAAGATGAAGAAGTAGACGATGAAGAAGGGAAGAAGAAGAAGAAGAAGAAGAAGAAAAAGAATAAGAAGAATATGAAGAAGAATTAGAAGAAGTAGAAGATGACGATGTAGAAGAAGAAGGAGGAGGAAAAGTAGAAGAAGAAGAGGAAGAAGAAGAAGAAGAAGATGATGATGAAAAAGAAGAAGAAGGAGAAGATGAAGAAGAAGAAAAAGTTGTAGAACAAGGAGAGGTAAGAGATGGAGAAGAAGAAGAAGAAGAAGAAGAAGGAATAAGAAGAAGAAGAAGCAGAAGAAAATGTAGAAGAAGAAGAAGAAAAGATGATGATGATGAAGAAGAAGAAGAAGAAGCAGAAGAAGAAGTTGAAGAAGAAGAAGAAAAAGAAGAAGAAGAAGAAGAAGAAGAATAAGAAGAAGTAGAAGAAGAAGAAACAGAGTAAGAAGAAGAAGAACAGGAAGAAGCACATGAATAAGAAGAAGAAGAAGAAGATAAAGAAGAAGAAGAACACAAAGAAGAAGAAGAAGAGGAAGTAGCAGAAGATGGAAAAGTGGAAGAAGAAAAATTGAAAGAGGAAGAAGAAGAAGAAGAAGAAGAAGACAATGAATAAGAAGAAATAGAAGCAAAAGAAGTAGTAGTAGTAGAAGAAGAAGAAACAAATGTATAAGAAGAAGAAGAACAACAACAAAAAGAAGAAGAAGAAGAAGAAGAAGAAGATGATGATGAAGCAAAAGAAGATGGAGAAGAAGAAGAATAGGAAGAGAAGAAGAAGAAAAAAGAAGAAAGAAGAAGAAGAAGAAGAAGAAGAAGAAGAAGAAGAAGAATTAGGAGAAGTAGAAGTAGAAGAAGAAGAAGAAGAAGATGAACCAGAAGAAGAAGAAGAAGGAGAAGAAGAAGAAGAACAAGAAGAAGAAGACGAATAAAAAGAAGAAAAAGAAGAAGAAGAAGAAGAAGAAGAGGAAGGAGAAGAAGAAGAAGAAGAAGAAGAAGAAGGAGAAGTAGAAGAAGAAGTAGAAAAAGAAGAAGAAGAAGAAGAAGAAGAAAAAGAAGAAGAAGTAGAAGATGGAATATGAAGAAGAAGAAGTAGAAGCAGAAGAAGAAGAAGAAGAAGAAGAAGAAGAAGTAGAGGAAGAAGAAGAAGAAGAAGAAGAAATAGTAGAAGTAGAAGAAGGAGAATGAGAAGAAGAAGAAGAAGAAGAAGAAGAAGATGATGAAAAAGTAGATGAAAAAGATGAAGAAGTAGAAGAAGAAGAAAAAGAAGAAGATGATGAAGAAGAAGAAAAATAAGAAGAAAATGAAGAAGAAGAAGAAGAAGAAGAAGATGAAGTAGAAGTAGAAGATTAACAAGAAGAAGAAATAGAAGAAGAAGATAAAGAAGAAGAAGACAAAGAAGAAGAAGACGAAGAAGAATAAAAATGAAGAAGAAGAAGATGAAGAAGTAGAAGAAGTAGAAGAACAAGAGGAAGATGAAGAAGACGAAGAAGTAGAAGAAGAAGAAGATGTAGGGCAAGAAGAAGAAGAAGAAGGAAATGAAGAAGTGGAAGAAGAAGAAGAAGAAGAAGAAGAAGAAGATGATGATAAAGAAGAAGAAGAGGTAGATGAAGTAGTAGTAGTAGTAGCTTAAGAAGATCAAGAAGAAGATGAAGAAGAAGAAGAGAAGAAGTAAAAGAAGAAGTAGAAGTAGATGAAGGAGAAGAAGTAGAAGAAGAAGTACAAGGTGAAGAAGGGGAAGAAGTAGAAGAAGAAAAAGGAAAAGAAGAAAAAGAAGAAGAAGAAGAACAAGTAGAAGAAGATGAAAAAGAAAAAGAAAAAGAAGTAGTAGTAGAAGAAGAAGAAGAGGAAGGGGAAGAAGAAGTAGAAGTAGAAGAAGAAGAATAAGAGGAAGAAGATGAAAAATTTATAGAAGAAGACAAAGAAGATGAAGAAGAGAAACGAGAAGAAGTTGTATAGTAGTAGTTGTAGAAGAAGGAGAAGACAATGAAAAACTAGTAGTAGTTGTTGAAGAAGAAGAAAAAGGGGAAGAAGAGGAAGAGGAGGAGGAAGAAGAAGAAGGAGAAGTAGTGGAAGAGGAAATAGTAGTGAAAGATGAAGAACAAGAAGATGAAGAAAAAGATGATGAAAAGGAAGAAGAAGAAGAAGATGAAGAAGAAGAAGCAGAAGAGGAGGAGGAAGAAGAAGAAGAGGTTCAAGAAGAAGAATAGAGGAAGAAGAGAAAAGAAAAAGAAGAAGAAGAAGAAGGAGAAGAAGAAGAAAAACTAGTAGTTGGTTTTGAAG
>JAIUJO010002478.1:12500-20000 GCA_023846275.1 Vanilla planifolia
AAGAAAATGAAGAAGATGGAGGAGAAGATGAAGTAGAAAAAGAAGAAGAAGTAAGAGATTTCGAAAAAGAAGAAGAAAGAGAAGAAGAAGAAGAAGAAGAAGAGGAAGAAGAGAAAAAGAAGTAGAAGAAGCAGTAGTAGGAAAGGATGAATAAGAAGAAAAAGGGAAGAGGTAGAAGAAGAGGAGGGGGAGGAAGAAGAGGAAGAAGAAGAAAAGAAGAAAAAGAAGAAGAAGAAGAAGGAGAAGGAGATGAAGAAGAAGAAGAAGAAGTAGACAAAGAAGAAGGGAAAGAAGGAGAAGAAAAGGAAGAAAAATAAGAAGAAGAAGAAGATGAAGAACAAGAAGTAGACGAAGAAGAAGAGAAAGAAGGAGAAGAAGTGGAAGAAGAAGAAGAAGAAGTGGAAGAAGAAGAAGAAGAAGAAGAAGAAGAAGTAGAAGAAAAAGAAAAAGAAGAAGTAGATGACGATGAATAAGAATAAAAAGAAGATGAAGAACATGTAGTAGTAGTAGTAGAAGAAGGAGTAGTAGAAGAAGAAGAAGAACAAGAACAAGAAGAAAAAGGGATGAAGTTGAAGTAGAAGACGAAGAAGAACAACAAGAAGAAGACGTAGAATTAGATGAAGAAGAAGGAGAAGAAGTATAAAAAGAAGAAGAATAAGAAGAAGAAGAATAAGAAGAAGAAGAGGTAGAAGAAGAATAAGAAGTAGAAGTATTAGTAGTAGTAGTAGAAGAAGAAGAAGAAGAAGAAGGAGAAGAAGAAGGAGAAGAAGAAGAAGAAGAAGAAGAAGAAGAAGTGTTAAAATAATAATAATAAGAAGAATAAGAAGAAGAAGAAGATAAAGAAGAAAAAAGTTGTAGTAGTAGTAGTAGAAGAAGAAATAGAAGAAGAAGATAAAGTAGTAGTAGTAGAGGAAGAAGAAGAAGATGACGATGATGTGGAAAAAGAAGAGAAAAAAGTAGAAGAAAAAGAAAAAAAAGGAGATGGAGAAGGAGAACAACAAGAAGAAGATGATGAAGGAGAAAAAGAAGAAGAAGAAGAAGAAGAAGATGCAAAGTAAAAAAAAAGAAGATGAAGAAGAAGAAGAAGAAAAAGATGAAGTAGTAGTAGAAGAAGAAGAAGAAGGTGAACAAGAAAAAGAAGATGATGAGCAAGAAGAACAAGAAAAAGAAGAAGAAAAAGAAGAAGTTGAAGAAGAAGAAGAAGAAAGACAAGAAGAAAAAGAAGAAGAAGAAGATGATGATGGTGATGATGATTTTGAAGAAGAAGAAAAAGAAGAAGTAACATTAGAAGAAGAGGAAGAAGAAGGGGAAGAAGAAGAAGAAGAAGTAGTAGAAGAAGAAGAATAGGAAGAAGAACAACAACAAGAAGATGAATAAGAAGAAGAAGAAGAAGAAGAGAAGAAGTAGTATTATATAAAGAAGAAGAAGAAGAAGTAGCAGTTGTAGTTGAAGTAGAAGATTAAGCTAAAGAAAAGAAGAAGAGGAAGAAGAAGAAGAAAAAGAAGAAGAAGAAGGAGAAGGAGAACAAGAAGAAAAAAAAGGAGAAGAAGAAAAAGAAGAAGAATAAGAATATGAAGGTGAAGAAGAAGAAGAAAATAAAGAAGAAGAAGAAGAAGTAGTAATAGAAGTAGTAAAAGGAGTAAAAGAAGAAGAAGAAGAAGAAGTACAAGAAAAAGAAGTAAAAGAAGAAGAAGAAGGAGAAGAAGAATCTAATGAAGAGAAAAAGAAGAAGAAGCTAAAGAAGAAGAAGAAGAAAATGAAGAAGAAGAAGAAGAAGAAGAATAAGAACAAGAAGAAGAAAAGGAAGAAGAAGAAGAAAAAGAAGAAGAATATTTGGAAGAAGAAGAAGGAGAAGGAGATTAAGAAGAAGAAGAAGAAGTAGACGAAGAAGAAGGGAAAGAAGGAGAAGTGGAAGAAGAAGAAGAAGAAGAAGAAGTAGAAGTAGTAGAAGAAGAGGTAGACAAAGAAGAGAAAGAAGGAGAAGAGAAGAAGAAGAATAAGAATTAGAATAAGAATAAGAATAGAAGAAGAAGAAGAAGAAGAAGAAGAAGGAGAAGAAGAAAAAAAAAGAAGCTGAAAAACAAGAAGTAGACGAAGAAGAATAAGAATAAGAATAAGTTGAAGAACATGTAGTAGTAGTTGTTGTAGAAGAAGAAGATGAAGTAGTAGTAGAAGAAAAAGAAGAACAAGAACAAGAAAAAAAATGTTGTAAAAGTAGTAGTACAAGAAGAAGAAGATGAAGAAGTAGATGAAGAAGAAGGGGAAGAAGTATAAGAAGTAGATGAATTAGAAGAAGAAGAGGTAGAAGAAGAAGAAGAAGAAGTATTAGTAGTTTTAGTAGTAGTAGTAATAGTAGTAATAGTAGTAGTAGAAGAAGAAGAAGAAGAAGAAGAATGATAATAATAAGAAGAATAATAAGAAGAAGAAGAAGGCAAAGAATAAGATGAAGAAGAAGAAGTTATAGTTGTAGTAATAGAAGAAGAAGAAGTAGTTGTTGCAGTAATAGAAGAAGAAGAAGAAGATGATGATGATGAAAGAAAAGGAAGCGGAAGAAGAAGAAGAAAAAGAAGAAAAAGGAGGTGGAGAGGAGAACAACAAGAAAACAGTGAAGAAGAAGAAGAAGAAGAAAAGAAGAAGAATAAGAAGTAGTGATAATACTTATAGTAGTAGTAGTAGCAGTAGAAGAAGAAGAAGTAAAAGAATAAGAAGAAGAAGAAGAAGCAAAGTAAAAGTAAAAGAAAAAGAAGATGAAGAAGAAGAATTAAAAGAATAAGTAGAAGAAAGAGAAGGAGGAGGACAAGAAAAAGAAGATGAAAAGCAAGAAGAAAAAGAAAAAGAAGAAGAAGAAAGAGAAGATGAAAAGAAGAAGAAAAAAAAGTTTAAAAGAAGAAGAAGAGGAAGAAGAAGAAATAGAAGAAGCAGAAATATTAAAAGAAGAAGAAGAAGAACAACAACATGGAGAAGACGATGATGTTGATGAAGAAAAGAAGAAGAATTAGAAGGAGAAGAAAAGGAAAAAAAGAAGTAGTAGTTGAAAAAATATAAAAGAAAAAGAAGAAGGAGGAGAAGAGGAAGAAGAAGAGAAGAAGAAGAAGATGAAGAAGAAAATAAGAAGAAGATGAAGAAGAAGAGGAAGAAGAAGAAGAAGAAGAAGAAACAGTAGTTGTAATAGTAGAAGAAGAAGAAGAAGAAGAAGTAGCAATAGTAGTATAAGAAGAAGAACAAGAAGAAGAAAAAGAAAAAGAAGAAGAAAGAGAAGGAGAATAAGAAGAAAAGAAGAAGAAGAAGAAGAAGAAGAAGAAGAAGATGGAGAAGAAGAAGTATTAGTACTAGTAGAAGTAGTAGTAGTAGTACAAGAAGAAGAAGAAAAATAGGAGGAAGTAGTAGTAATAGTAGTAGAAGAGGAAGAATAAGAAGAACAAGAGAAAGACAAAGAAGTAGAAGAGGAAGAAGAAGAAGAAGAAGAAAAAAAAATTAAAATAAGAAGAAGTAATAAAAGATGAAGAAGAAGAAGGAGAAGAAGAGGATGAGAAGAAGAAGAAAAAGAAGAGGAAGAATAAGAAGAAGAAGAATAAGAAGATAGAAGAAGAAGAAGAAGAAGAAGAAGTAGTAGTAGTAGTAAAAGAAGAAAAAGAAGAAGATTAAAAATAAGTAGATGAAGAAAAAGAAGATGAAGAAGAAGAGGAAGAAGAAGAAGAAGAAGAAGAAGAAGAAGAAGAAGAAGAAAAAGAAGTAAAAAAAGATGAAGAAGAAGAAAAAGAACATGGAAAAGAAGAAAAAGAAGTAAAAGAAGAAATATAATTGAAGAAGAATAAGAAGGATAAGAAGAACAAGAAGATGAAGAAGAAGAAGAAGAAGAAGTAAAAGAAGAAGAAGAAGAAGAAGAAGAGGGGAAGAAGAAGGAGAAGAAGAAGAAGAAGAAGAAGAACAAGATAAAGAAGGAGAAGAAAAAAAGTTGAAGAAGAAGAAGAAGAAGAAAAAGAAGAAGTAGAAGAAAAAGAAGAAGGCGAAGAAGAAGAGGTAGAAGAAGAAGAAAAAGAAGATGAAGAAGAAGTAGAAGAACAAGGTGATGATGATGAAGAAGAAGAAAAAAACAAAGAACAAGAAGAAGAAGAAGAAGAAGAAGAAGAAGAAGAAGAAGAAAAAGAAGTAGTAGTAGTAGATGAAGAAAAAGAAGAAGAAGATAGAGGAGAAGAAGAAGATGAAGAAGATGAAGAAGAAGAAGAAGAAGAAGAAGAAGAAGAAGTAGCCGTAGAAGAAGAAGAGAATATGAAAAAGAGGAAGAGGAAGAAGATGAAGAAGATGATGATGAGGAAGAAGAAGAAGAAGAAGAGAAGAAGAGGAGGAGGAGAAGAAGAAGAAGAAGAAAAAGAAGAAGAAGACAAACAAGAAGAAGATGAAGAAGAAGTAGAAGAAGAAGAAGAAGAAATAAAGAAGAAGAAGAAGAACGTTGTAGAAGAAGAAGAAGATGATGAAGAAGATGATGATGATGACAAACAAGAAGAAGAAGAAGAAGACAAAGAAGAAGAAAGAAGTAGTAAAGAAGAAGAAGAAGAAGAAGATGTTGTAGAAGAAGAAGATTAAGAAGAAGAAGAAGAAGAAGAAGAAGAAGAATAAGATGAAGAAGATGAAGATGACGAAGAACAAGAAGAAGAAGAAGAAGAAGAAGATGTTGTAGAAGAAGAAGATGAAGATGAAGTAATAGAAGATGAAGTTGCAGAAGTAATAGAGGAAGAAGAAGTAGAAGAAGGAGAAGAAGAAGAAGAAGGAGAAGAAGAAGTTGAAGTAGACGAAGTAGGAGGGAAGAAGAAGAAGAAGAAGAAAAAGAATAAGAAGAATATGAAGAAGAAGTAGAAGTAGAAGATGACGATGTAGAAGAAGGAGGAAAAGTAAAAGAAGAAGAGGGAGAAGAAGATGATGATGATTAAAAAGAAAAAGAAGAAGGAGAAGGAAAAGATGAAGAAGAAGAAAAAGTTGTAGAACAAGGAGAGGTAAAAGATGGAGAAGAAGAAGAAGAAGAAGAAGGAATAAGAAGAAGAAGAAGCAGAAGAAGATGCAGAAGCAGAAGAAGAAAAAGATGATGATGATGAAGAACAAGAAGAAGTTGAAGAAGAAGAAGAAAAAGAAGAAGAAGAATAAGAGTAAGAAGAAGCAAAAGAAGAATAAACAGGGGAAGCAGAAGAAGAAGAACAAGAAGAAGCACAATAATAATAATAAGAAGAAGAAGAACACTAAGAAGGAGAAGAAGAGGAAGTAGGAGAAGAGGGAAAAGTGGAAGAAGAAAAATTGGAAGAGGAAGAAGAAGAAGAAGAAGACAAAGAAGAAGAAGAAATAGAAGCAAAAGATGTAGTAGTAGAAGAAAAGAAGTAGTAGAAGCGGAAGAAGAAGAAGAAGAAGAAGAAGAAGAAGAAGAAACAAATGTATAAGAAGAAGAAGAACAACAACAAAAAGAAAAAGAAGAAGAAGAAGAAGAAGAAGAAGAAGATGACGAAGCAAAAAAAGATGGAGAAGAAGAAGAATAGGAAGACGAAGAAGAAGAAGAAGAAGAAGAAGAAGAAGAAGAAGAAGCAAAAAGAAGAAGAAGAACAAGAAAAAGAAGAATTAGGAGAAGAAGTAGAAGTAGAAGAAGAAGAAGAAGAAGATGAACCAGAAGATGAAGAAGAAGGAGAAGAAGAAGAAGAACAAGAAGAAGAAAAAGACGAACAAGAAGAAGAAAAAGAAGAAGAAGAAGAAGAAGAAGAAGGAGGAGGAGAAGAAGAAGAAGAAGAAGTAGAAGAAGAAGCAGAAAAAGAAGAAGAAGAAGAAGAAGAAGAAGAAAAAGAAGAAGAAGATGGAATATGAAGAAGAAGAAGTAAAAGAAGAAGCAGAAGCAGAAGAAGAAGAAGAAGAAGAAGAAGAAGAAGAAGAAGTAGTGGAAGAAGAAGAAGAAGAAGAAGCAGAGGAAGAAGAAGAAGAAGAAGAAATAGTAGAAGTAGAAGAAGGCGGACAAGAAGACGAAGAAGAAGAAGAAGAAGAAGATGCAAAAGAAGAAGAAGACGAAGAAGAAGAAGAAGAAGAAGAAGAAGATGATGATGATGATGAAGAAGATGAAGAAGTAGAAGAAGAAAAAGAAGAAGATGATGAAGAAGAAGAAAATAAGAAGAAAATGAAGAAGAAGAAGAAGAAAAAGAAGTACAAGTAGAAGATTAAGAAGAAGAAGAAATAGAAGAAGAAGACAAAGAAGAAGAAGATGAAGAAGAAAAAAAATGAAGAAGAAGAAGATGAAGAAGTAGAAAAAGAAGAGGAAGATGAAGAAGATGAAGAAATAGAAGAAGAAGATGTAGAACAAGAAGAAGAAGAAGAAGGAAAGGAAGAAGTGGAAGAAAAAGAAGAAGGAGAAGAAGAAGAAGAAGAAGAAGAAGAAGAAGAAGAAGAGGAGAAGTAGAAGAAGAAGAAGAGAAGAAGTAGAAGCAGAGGAAGATGAAGAAGAAGTAGATGAAGAAGAAGAAGAGGTAGAGGAAGAAGTAGTAGTAGTAGCTTAAGAAGATCAAGAAGAAGAAGAAGAAGAAGAAGAGAAGAAGTAAAAGAAGAAGTAGAAGTAGATGAAGGAGAAGAAGTAGAAGAAGAAGTACAAGGAGAAGAAGGGGAAGAAGTAGAAGAAGAAAAAGAAAAAGAAGAAGAAGAAGAAGAAGAAGAACAAGTAGAAGAAGATGAAAAAGAAAAAGAAAAAGAAGTAGTAGCAGAAGAAGAAGAAGAGGAAGGGGAAGAAGAAGTAGAAGAAGAAGAATAAGAGCAAGAAGATGAAAAATTTATAGAAGAAGACGAAGAAGATGAAGAAGATGAAGAAGAGAAACTAGAAGAAGTTGTATAGTACTAGTTGTAGAAGAAGAAGGAGGAGACAATGAAAAACTAGTAGTAGTTGTTGAAGAAGAGGAAGAGGAGGAAGAAGAAGAAGAAGGAGAAGTAGTGGAAGAGGAAATAGTAGTTAAAGATGAAGTACAAGGAGATGAAGAAAAAGATGATGAAAAGGAAGAAGAAGAAGAAGATGAAGAAGAAGCAGAAGAGGAGCAGGAGGAGGAGGAAGAAGAAGAAGAGGTTCAAGAAGAAGAATAGAGGAAGAAGAAAAAGAAAAAGAAGAAGAAGAAGAAGAAGAAGGAGAAGAAGAAGAAAAACTAGTAGTAGGTTTTGAAGAAGAAGATGAAAAAGAACAAGAGGAAGAAGAAGAAAAAGAAGAAGAAGAAGAAGTAGTGGAAGAAGAAGTAGTAGTGGAAGAAGAAGAACAAGAAGTTCAAGAAGCAGATGATGGAAAACAAGAAGAACAAGATGAAGAAGAAGTAGAAGAGGAAGAAGAATAAGCAGAGGAAGAGGATGAAGAAGAAATAGAAGAAGAAAAACAAGAAGAAGAAGTTGAAGAAGAATTTGAAGTTGAAGTTGAAGAAGAAGAAGAAGAATGAGAAGGAGAAGATGAAGAAGTAGAAGAAGAAGAATAAGAAGAAGAAGAAGAAAAAGAAGAACAAGTGG
>JAIUJO010002478.1:25000-27500 GCA_023846275.1 Vanilla planifolia
TTTGGTAGAAGAAGAAGAAGAAGAAGAAGTCGATGATGAAGAGGAGGAAGAAGAAGAACAAGAAGAAAAAGGAGAGGAAGAAGAAGTAGTAATAGGAGAAGAAGAAGAAGAAGAAGAAGAAGAAGACAATGAAGAAAAAGAAGAAGAAGAAGAAGAAGAAGTTGATGAAGAAGTAGTAGTAGTAGAAGAAGAAGATGAAGATGATGATGATGATGATGATGATGACAAAAAAGTAGTACTAGTAGTAATAGTAGTAGTAGAAGAAGAAGAAGAAGAAGAAGTAGTAGAAGAAGAGGAAGAGGAATAAGAAGAGAAGTAGTAGAAAAATTAGAACAAGATTCAAAAGAAAAAGAACAACATGACGAAGAGGAAGAAGAAGAGGAGGAGGAGGAAGAGGAAGAAGAAGTAGAAGAAGAAGAAAGCGAAGTAGAAGTAGAAGAAGAAGAAGAAGAAAAAGAAGAAGGAGAAGGAGAAGAAGAAGATGATGATGATGAAGAAGAAGAAGAAGAAAAAGGAGAGGAAGAAGTAGTAGTAGAAGAAGAAGAAGAAGAAGAAAAAGAAGAAGTAGAAGAAGAAGAAGAAGAAGTTGATGAAGAAGAAGAAGAAGTAGTAGTAGTAGAAGAAGAAGAAGAAGAAGAAGAAGATGATGATGATGATGATGGTGATGATGATGAAGAAAAAGTAGTAGTAGTAGTAGTGATAGAAAAAGAAGAAGAAGAGAAGAATTAGAAGTAGTAGTAGTAGAAAATGATGAAGAAAAAGAAGAAGAAGAAGAAGTAGTAGTAGTAGAAGAAGAAGAAGAAGAAGTAGATGAAGTCGAAGAAGTAATAGTCGTAGTAGTAGAAGAAGAAGAAGATAATGATGATTAAAAAATAGAACCAGTAGTAGTACTTGTTGTTGTAGTAGTGGTAGTAGTAGTAGTAGAAGTAGAAGAAGAGAAGAAGTAGAAGAAGAAGAAGAAGAAGATTCAAATGAAAAAGAAGAATAAGATGAAGAAGAGGAATTAGAAGAGGAAGTAGAAGAAGAAGATGAAGAAGAAGAGGAAGAAGAAGATGAAGTAGAAAAAGAAGAAAAGAAGTTGTAGTAGTAGTAGTTGAAGAAGATGAAGTGGAAAAAGAAGAAGAAGTTGTAGCAGAACAAGAAGAAGAAGAAGATGAAGAAGAAGAAGATGAAGAGGAAGAAGAAGAAGAAGAAGAAGAAGAAGAAGTAGTAGAAGAAGAAGAAGAAAAAGATGGAGAAGAAGAACAAGGCGAAGAAGATGAAGAAGAGGAAGAAGAAGAGGTAGCAGTCTTAGTGGTAGGAAAAGAAGAGGAATAAGAAGAAGAAGATGGTGATGTAGAAGTTGAACAAGTAGTAGTTATAGCAGTAGTAATAGTGGAAGAAGAAGAAGAAGAAGAAGAAGTAGAATAAGAAGTAGAAGAGAAGAAAAAAAAGAACAAGAAGAAGAAAAAAAGGAGAAGAAGAAGAACAAGAAGAAGAAGAAGAAAAAGAAGAGGAAGAAGAAGAAGAAGTAGTAGTAGTAGTTGAAGAAGAAGAAGAAGAAATACAAGTAGTAGAAGAAGAATAAGAAGCAGTGGTAGAAGAAGAAGAAGAAGAAAACGAAAAAGAAGTTGTAGAAGAAGAAGAAAAAGAAAAACAAAAGGAGGAAGGAAAAGGAGGAGAAGAAGAAAAAGATGAGGAAGTAGTAGTAGTACTAGAAGAAGAAAAAGAAGTAGTGGTAGAAGAAGTAGTGGTAGAAGAGGTGAAGAAGATGAAGAAGAAGAAAACGAAGTAGTAGAAAATGAAGTTGGAGATGAAGTAGTCGAAGAAGTAGAAGAAGGAGAAAAAGAAGAAGAAGAGGAAAAAGGAGAAGCAGCAGAAGAAGATGAAGTAGACAAAGAAGAAGGGAAGAAGAAGAAGAAGAGGAAGAACAATAAGAAGAATATGAAGAAGAAGCAAGAAGACAAGAAGAAGTAGAAGAAGAAGAAGATGAAGAAGATGAAGAAGAAGGAGAAAAAGCTAAAGAAGAAGAAGAAGAAGATGATGATGATGAACAAGAAGAAGAATAAGAAGCAGGAGAAGAAGAAAAAGAAAAAGTAGTAGAACAAGAAGAGGTAGAAGAAGAAGAAGAAAAAAAAGAAGTAGATAGACCAAAAATAGAAGAAGAAGAAGAAGAAGAACATGAACAAGAATGAGAAGAAGAAGAAGAAGAGGAAGTAGAAGTAGAGGATTAAGAAGAAGAAGAAGAAGGAGAACAAGAAGAAGAAGTAGACGAAGAAGAAGATGTAGTAGTAGTAATAAGAGAGGAAGAAGAAGATGAAGAAGATGATGATGATGATGATGGTGAAGTAGTAATGGTAGTAGTAACAATAATAGTAGTAGTAGAAGAAGTAGAAGAAAAAGATGAATTAGAAGAAGATGAACATGAAGAAGAAGATGATGAAGAATAAGAAGAAGAGAAAAATGAAGAAGAAGAAGAAGATGAAGAAGTTGAAGAATAAGAATAATAATAATAATAAGA
>JAIUJO010002478.1:42500-47500 GCA_023846275.1 Vanilla planifolia
ATCTTCTTCTTCTTCTTCTCTTTCAGCTTCTTCTTCATCATCTTCTTTTTCTTCTTCTTCCTTTTCTTCATTTTCTTCTTCTACTTCATCTTTTTCTTCATCAGTATTATCTTCTTCTTCTTCTTCTACTTCTTTTACTTCTTCTTCTTCTTCTTCTTCCTTTTCTTCTTCTTTTTCTTCTTCTTTTCCTTTTTCTTCTTCTTCTTCTTCTTCTTCTTTTTCTTCTTCTGCTTCTTGTTCTTCATCATCCTTTACTTCTTCTTCCGCTTCTTCTTATTCTTCTTATTCTACTTCTTCTTCTTCTTCTTTTTCTTGTACTATTACAAAAACCTCTTCTTCTTCTTCTTTTTCTTCAACTTCTTCTTATTATTATTATTGTTATTATTATTATTATTATTATTATTATTATTATTATTATTATTTCTTTACTTCTTCTTCTTCTGCTTCTTCTTCTTATTCTTATTCTTCTCCTTCTTCTTTTTCTAGTTCTCCTTCTACTTCTTGTTGTTCTTCTACTTCTTCTTCTCCTACTTCTTCTTTTCCTTCTTCGCCTTCTTCTTCTTCCTCTTTTTCTTCTTCTTCTACTTCTTCATCATCATCATCTTCTTCTTCTTCATTTTCTTCTTCTATTTCTTCATTGTCTTCATCAGCATTATCTTCTTCTTCTTCTTCTTCTTCTTCTTCTTCTTCTTCTGCTTCTTCTACTACTTCTTTTTCTTCTTTTTCTTCTTCTTCTTCTTCCTTTACTTCTTCTTTTTCTTCTTCTACTTCTTCCTTTACTTCTTCTTCTTCATCTTCTTCTTCTGTTTGTTATTCTTATTCTTCCCCATCTTCTTGTTCTTCTTCTTCTTGTTCTACTTCTTCATCTCTTTCTTCTTTTTCCTCTTCTTCTCCTTCTTCTTCTTCTTTTTCTTCTCCATCTTGTTCTTGTTCCTCTTCTTCTTCTTCTTCTTCTATGTCCCCTTCTTCTTGTTCTTGTTCTTCTTCTTCTTGTTCGTCTTCTTTTTCTTCTACTTCCACTTCTACTTCTTCTTCTTCTTCTTCTTTTTCTTCTTTTTCATCCTCTACTTCTTCTCCTTCTTCTTCTTTTTATTCTTATTCTTATTCTTCCATATTCTGTTTCTTCTTCTTCTTCTTCTTCTTCTTATTCTTATTCTTATTCTTCCATATTCTTTTTCTTCTTCTTCTTCTTCTTCTCCTTCTTCATATTCTTTTTACTCTTTTTCTTTTCCTTCGCCTTTTTCTTCTTCTTTTTGTTCTTCTTCATCTTTTTCTTCTTCTACTTCCTTGCGATTTTCTTTATCATCATCACCATCTTCTTCTTCTTCTTCTTCTTCGTCATCGTCATCATCATCTTCTACAACTTCTTTTCTTCTTCTATTTCTTATTCTTCTAATACTTCTTCTTGTTCTTCTTCCTCTTATTCTTATTCTTCTTCTTATTCTTCTTCTTCTTCTTCTTCTTCTTCATCTTCTTCTCCTTCTTCTACTTGTTCCTCCTCATCCTCTTCTTCTTCTTCTTCTTCTTCTTCATCTTCTTCCTCTTCTTCTTCTTCTTCTTCTTCCTCTTCTTCTTCTTCTTCCTTTACTTCTTCTACTTCTTCTTTTTCTACTTCTTGGACTTCTTTATCTTCCTCTTTTTCTTATTCTTCTTCTTCTTCTTCTCTTTCTTTTTGTTCTTCTTCTTCTTCCTTTACTTCTTCTTCTTCTTCTTCTTCTTCTCTTTCTTATTTCTCTTCATCTTCTTCTCCTACTTCTTCGTTTTTTTCTTCTTCTTCTTAAACTGCTCCTGCTCCTCCTCCTCCTCATTCTTCTGCTTCTCCATCATCTTCTTCTATTTCTTCTTCTTCTTCTTTATCTTCTTCATCTTTTCCTTCATATTCTTGTTCTTCTACTTTTTCTTCTTCCTTTTCTTCTTCTTCTTCTTCTTCTACTTCTTCTTCCTTTTCTTCTACAACTACTACTACTTCTACTTCTTCATCTTTTTCTTCTTCTTGTTCCCGTCCTTCTTCTTCGTCTTCTTCTAGTCCTTTTTCTCCAACTTCTTCTTCTCCATCTTTTACTTCTTCTTCATCTTCTTCTCCTTCATCTTCTTCTTCTTCTTCTTCTTCATCTTCATCATCATCATTGTCATCATCTTCTTCTTCTTCTTCTTTTTCTTCTTCTACTACTTCTTCATCAGCTTCTTCTTCTTCTTCTTCTTCTTCTTCTTCTCCTTCTACTTTTTCTTCTTCCACTTCTTCTCCTTCTTCTTCTGCATCATCTTCTTCTTCTTTCTCTTCTTCTTCATCATTTTCTTCTTCTTATTGATCTTTTTCATTTTCTTCTTCTTGCTTTACCTCTTCTTCTTTTACTTCTTCTTCTTCTTCCTCCTCTTCTTCTTTTTCTTCTTCTCCTCCTCCTCCTACTTTTTCATCTTCTTCATCATCATCATCTTCATCTTCTTCTTCTTCTTCTTCTTCTCCTCCTCCTCCTCCTCCTTCTTCTTCTTCATCCTCGTCCTCCATTACTTCTTATTCTTCTTCGTCTTCATCTTGTTCTTCTTCATCCTTTACTTCTTCGTCTTCTTCGTCTTCTTCTTATTCTGCTTCTTCTTATTCTTCTTCTTCTTCTTCTTTATCCTTTACTTCTTCTTCTTCTTCTTCTTCTTCTCCTTATTCCTGTTCTTCTTCTGCTCCTCCTTCTTCTTCTAACTATTCTCCTTCTACTTCTAATTCTTCTTCTTCTTCTACACCTTCGTTTTATTCTTGTTGTTGTTCTTCTACTTCTTCTTCTTCTTCTTCTTCTACATCTTCTTCATCTTCTTCTTCTTCTTCTTCTTCTTCTTTTCTTCCACTTCTTCTTCCTCTTCTTCTTCTTCTTCTTCTACTTCTTCTTTTTCTTCCTTTACTTTTTCTTCTTCTTCTTCTTGTTATTCTTTTTCTTCTTCTTCTTCTTCTCCTTCTCCTCTTCCTCCTCCTACTTGTTATTCTTCTTCTCCTTCTTCTTCTTATATTTCTTGACCTCCTTCTTCTTCATCTTCTTCTTCTTCTTCTTCTTCTTCTTCTTCTTCTTCTTCTACTTCTTCTTTGCCTACTACGTCTTCTTCTTCTTCTCCATCTTCTTCTTCTCCATCTTCTTATTCTTCCTCTTCTTTTCCTTCTTCTACATCTACTTCTTCTCCTTCTTCTTCTTCATCTTCTTCTTCTTCATATTCTCCATCATCTCCTTCTTCAACTTCTTCTTCTTCTTCTTCTTCATATCCTTCTTCTTCTCTTTCTTCTTCCTCTTCTGGTTCTTCTTTTTCTTCTTCCTCTTATTCTTCTTCTTCTTCTTCTACTTCCTCTTCTTATTCTTATTCTTTTTGTTGTTGTTGTTTTTCTTCTTCTTCTTCCTCGTTTTATTTTTATTCTTCTTCTTCTACTACTTCTTCTTCATCTTTAACAACTTCTTCTTCTTCATCATCATCATCATCTTCTTCTTCTTCCTCTTCTTCTTCTTGTTCCTATTCTTGTTCTTGTTTTTCTTTTTCTTCTTCTTCTTCTTCTTCTTCTTCTTCTTCTTCTTCTTCTTCTTCTTCTTCTACACTTTGTTCTTTTTGTTCTTCCTTTCTTCTTCTTCTTCTTCTTCTTCTTCTTTTTGATATTATCATTCTACTACTACTACTTCTTCTTCTCCTTCCCTTAATTCTCCTTCATCATGATCATCTTCTTCTTCTTCTTCTTCATCGCTTTCATCGTCTTCTTCTTCCTCTTCTTCATCTTCTTCTTCATCTTTATCTTCTGCTTCTTCTTCTTCATCATCTTCATCTCCTTCTTCTTCTTTTTCTACTACCTCCTTTTCTTTTTCTATTTCTTCTTCTTTTTCTTCTTCTTCTTCTTCTTCTTATTCTTCTTCTTCTTCTTCTTCTACTTCTTCTTCATCTTCTATTACTACTTCTTCTTTTTGTCCTTCCTTTCTTCTTCTTCTCGTTCTTCTTTTTTTATTCTCATTCTAATACTTCTTCTACTTCTTTTGCTTCTTCTTCTTCCTTTAATTCTTCTTCATCATGATCTTCTTCTTCTTATTCTTTTTCTTCTTCGTCTTCTTCTTCATCTTTATCTTCTTCTGCTTTTTCCTCTTCTTCTTCTTCTTTTTCATCTTCTACTACCTCCTGTTCATTTTCTAATTCTTCTTGTTCTTCTTATCCCTTTGCTTCTTCTTCTTCTTCTTTGTCTTCATCTTCTGTTCTTCTTATTCTTCATCATCATCTTCTTCTTCTTTTTCATTATCTTCTTCTTCTTCTTCTTCTTCTTCCTTTATTCTTCTTCTTCTTCTTCTTCTTCTTCTTCTTCTTCTTCTTTTTCTCCCTCTCCATCTTCTTCTTCTTCTTCTTCTTCTTTATCTTCTTCTTTTTTGCCTCCTCCTCCGCCTTCCTTTTCCTCTTTTCCATCTTTTTCTTCTTCATCTTTTTCTTCTTGTTCTTCTTCTTCTTCATTTTTTTTTCCTTGGTCTTCTTCTTCTTCTACTTTTTCCTCTTCTTCTTCTACTTCTTCTTCTTCTTGTTAATCATCATCATCATCATCATCCTCATCGTCATCTTCTTCTTCTTCTACTTCTTATTCTTCTTCATATTCTTAATCATCATCATCATCTTCTTCTTCTTCTTGCTTCTTCTTCTTCTTCTTCTTCTTCTTTTGCTTCTTCTTCTTCTTCTTCACCTTCATCTCCTCTTCCTACCCCTACTCCTCCTCCTATTTCTTCTTCTTCTCCTTCTTCTTCTTCTTCGACTTTTTCTTCTTCTTCTTCTTCTTCTTCTTCTTCTTCTTCCTCTTCTTCTTCTTCTTCATCTTCTTGTTCTTCTCCCTCTTCTTCTTCTTCTTCTTCATCTTCTTCTTCCTATTCTTCTTCTTCTTGTTCTTCTTCTTGTTCTCGTTCTTTTTCTTCTTCTTCTTCATCTTCATCTTCTTCTTCTTTATCTTCTTCTTCTTCTTCTTCTTGTCCTCCTTTTTTTTCTTCTTCTTCATCTTCTACTTCATCTTC
>JAIUJO010002478.1:52500-55000 GCA_023846275.1 Vanilla planifolia
CTACTTCTTTTTCTTCTGATACTTGTTTTTCTTGTTCTAGTTCTTCTAATTCTTTTTCTTCATCTTCTTTTTCTTCTTCTTGTCTATCTTCTTCTCCTTCTTCTCCTCCTCTTTCTTCTCCTTCTTCTTCATCTTCTTCTTCTACTTCTTCTTCTTCTTCTTTGTCTTCTCCTTCTTCTTCTTCTTCTGCTTCTTCTTCTGCTACTACTACTTCATCATCTTCTTCTTCTTCTTCTACTTCTTCATCTTCTTCAGTTCTTCTTCTTGTTCTCCTTCTTCCTCCTCCTTTACTTCTCCCTCTTCTTCTTCTTCTTCTTCTTCTTCTTCTTCTTCTTCTTATTCCTCTTGATCTTCTTCTTCTTCTTTTTCATCTCCTTCTTCTTCTTCTTCATCTTCTTCTTATAATTCTTCTTCTTCTTCTTCTTCTTCTTCTTCTTCTTCTCCTTCTTCTTCCCCTTCTTCTTCCTTTTCTTCTTCTCCTTCTACTTCTCCTTCTTCATCATCATCATCTTCTTCTTCTTCTTCTTTTTCTTCTTCTATGTGTTATTCTTCTTCTTCTCCCCTCCTTTTTCTCAACCTTCTACCTCTTCTTCATTTTTCTTCTTCTTCTTTCTCTTCTTTTCTTCTTCTTCTTCTTCTTCTTCTTCTTCTTCTTCTTCTGCTTTGTCTTCTTCTTCTTCTTCTAGTTCTTCTTCTTTTTGTTCTTCTTGGTATTCTTCTTCTTCTTCTGTTACTACTTCTTCCTCTTTTTCTTTTTGTTCTTCATTTCGTTTACTTCTTCTTCTTCCTACTGTTATGCTACTCCATTTTCTTTTTTTCCTTCTTCTTCTTCTTCTTCTTCTTCCTTAACTTCTTCTTCTTCTTCTTCCTATTCTTCTTCTTCTTCATCTACTTCTTCCTCTTCTTCTTCTTCTCCTCCTCCTTATTCTACTTCTTTTTCCTCTTCTCGTTCTTCCTCTTGTTCTTGTTCTTTTTCTTCTTCTTCTTCACCTCCTTCTTCTTCTTCGTCTTCTTCTACTTCTCCTTCTTCTTCTTCGTTTGCTTATTATTATTATGATTATTATTTTTATTTTTTTTCTTCTTCCTCTTCCTCTTCTTGTTCTTCTTCATCTTCTTCTTCTTCTTCTTCTTCTTCTTCTTCTTCTCCTTCGCCTTCTCCTTCTTCTTCTCCTTCTTCATCTTGTACTTCTTCTTCTCCCTCTTCTTTTCCCCTTCTCCTTCTTCTTCTTCTTCTTCTTCTTCTCCTTCGTCGTCTTCTTCTTCTTCTTCATCTTCATTTTCTTCTTCTACTTCTACATTATCTTCATCATCATTATCATCATCATCTTCTTCTTCTTCTTCCTTTTCTTCTTGATCTTCTTCTTATTCTTCTTCTTCTTCTTCTTTATCTTCAACTTCTTCTTTTTCCTCCCCTTCTTTTTTTTTTTCTTCTTCTTCTTCTTCTACTTCTTCTTCTTCATCTTCTTCTTCTTCTTAATCTTCCATTACTTCTTCTTCTCCTTCTCCTTCTTCTTCTTCCACTTCTTATCCTTCTTCTTCTTCTTCATCTTCTTCTTCTTCCTCTTATTCTTCATCATTTTCTTCTTCTTGTTCATCTTCTTCATCTTCTTCTTCATCTTCTTCTTCATCCTTTAACACTTCTTCTTTTACTTCTTTTTCTTCTTCTTTCTCTTCATCTTGTTCTTGTTCTTCTTCTTCTTCTTCTACTACTTCTTCCTTTAATTCTTCTTCTTCTTCTACTACTACTACTTCTTCTTCTTCCTCCTCCTTTACTTCTTCTTCTTCTTCTTCATCTTGTTCTTGTTCTTCTTCTTCATCCTTTACATCATCATCTTCTTCTTCATCTTCTTCTTAATCATCATCATCATCATCTTCTTGTTCTTCTTCTACTTCTTCTTCTTCTTGTTCTTCTTCAACTCATTCTTTTTCTTCTTCTTCTTCTTTCCCTTCTTCTTCTTCTTCTTCATCCTCCTCCTCCTTTACTTCTTCTTATTCTTCTTCATCTTCTTCTTGTTCTTCTTCATCCTTTACTTCTTCTTCTTCTTCTTCTTCTTCTTCTTCTTCTTCTTCTTCTTCTTCTTCTTCCTCCTTTACTTCTTTTTCTTCTTCATCATCTTCTAGTTGTTCTTCTTCATTCTTTATTTCTTCTTCTTCTTCTTCTTCTTCATCTTCTTCTTCTTCCTCTTCTTCATTTTCTTCTTCTCCTCCTCCTACTACTTTTTTTTCTTCTTCGTCATCATCATCTTCATCGTCCTCTTCTTCTTCTTCTTCTTCTTCTCCTCCTCCTCCTCCTTCCTCTTCTTCTTCTTCATCCTCCTCCTCCATTACTTCTTATTCTTCTTCATCTTCATCTTGTTCTTCTTTGTCGTTTACTTCTTCTTCTTCTTCCTTTACTTCTTCTTCGTCTTCATCGTCTTCATCTTATTCTTCTTCTTTATCCATTACTTCTTCTTCTTCTTCTTCTTCTTCTTATTCCTCTTCTTCTTCTGCTCCTCCTTCT
>JAIUJO010001658.1:12500-15000 GCA_023846275.1 Vanilla planifolia
GAAGAAGAGGAACAAGAAGAAGAAGAAGATGATGAAGAAGAAGAAGAAGAAGATGGAGAAGAATAGGAAGAAGAAGATGAAGAAGAAGTAGAAGAAGATGATGGAAAAGAAGTAGAATAAGAAGAAGAGGAAGAAAAAGAAGAAGAAGAAAAAGAAGAAGAAGAAGAAGAAGAAGAAAATGAATAAGATGAAGAAGTAGAAGAAGAAGAAGAAGAAGTAGTGGAAGAAGAAGATGATGAGGAAAAAGAAGAAGTAGAAGATGGAGAAGAACAAGATGAAAAAGTAGAAGAAGAATAATAAAAGGAAAAATAAGAAAAAAAAGAAGATGAAGAAGGAGAAGAAGAAGTAGAAGACGAAGAAGAATATGATGATGATGATCAAGGAGAAGTAGAAGAAGAAGATGATTAAGAAGAAGAAGAATAAGTAGAAGTAGAAGAAGAAGAAAAGGAGAAGAACAAGATGAAGCAGCAATAGAAGAAGAAGAAGAAGAAGAAAAGGAAGAAAAAGAAGTAGTAGAAGAAGGGGAAGAAAGGGAATTAGTAGAAGTAAGAGGAGGAGGAGGAGGAGGAGAAGAAGAAGAAAAAGAAGTAGAAGAAAAAGATGATGATGAAGAAGAAGACGAAGAAGTAGAAGAAACAAGATGAAGAAGAAGAATATGATGAAGAAGAAGAAGAAGAAGAAGAAGATGAAGAAGAACGAGAAGGAGAAGAAAAACAAGAAGTAGTAGAAGAAGAAGAAAAAGAGTAGTACCAGAAGAAGTAGAAAAAGAAAAATAAGATTGAGATGAAGAAGTAAAAGAAGAAGAAGAGGAAAGAGAAGAAGAAGTAGAAGCATAAGAAGAAGAAGGAGAAGAAGAAGACGAAGAAGAAGAAGTAGAAGAAAGAAGAAGAAGCAGAAGATGAAGATGTAGAAGGAGAAGAAGAAGGAGGAGAAGAAGAAGATGAGGAGGATGAAAATGTTGAAGAAGTTCATGTAGAAGATGTAGAAGAAGACGATGAAGAAAAAGAAGAAGAAGAAGAAGAAGTAGAACATGAAGAAGAAGAAGAAGAAGGAATAGAAAAAGTAGAAGATGATAAAGAAGAAGAAGAGGATGAAGAAGTAGAAGAAGAAGAAGGCCAAGAAGGAGATGATGGTGAAGAAGAAGAAGAAGTAGAAGATCAAATAGAAGAAGAGGAGAAAGAAGAAGAAGAAGAAGAAGAGGAAGAAGAAGAAGAAGAAGAAGAGGAAGAAGGACAAGAAGAAGAAGAAGAAGACAAAGAACACGAAGAAGAAGTAGAATTAGAAGAAGAAGAAGAAGAAGAGGATGAAGATGAAGATAAAGAAGAAGAAGAAGATGAAGGAGAAATAGAAGAAGAAATAGTAGTGGAAGAAGAAAAAGGAGGAGGAGTAGAAGAAGTAGAAAAAAAAGGAACCGAAGAGGAAGAAGAAGAAGAATATGAATTAGAATAAGAAGAAGATGAAGAAGAAGAAGTACCAAAAGAAAGAAGAAGAAGAAGAAGAAGAAGACGTAGAACGAAAAGAAGAACAAGAAGAAGAAGAAGAAGGAAAAGAAGAAGAAGAAGAAGAAGAAGAAGAAAAAGTTATAGAAGTTGAAGAAAAAGAAGAAGATGATGTTGATGATGAAGAAGAGGAAATAGAAGAAGAGGAAGAATAAGTTGAAGAAGAAGAAGAATAAGAAGAAGAAGAAGAAGGAGAGGAAGAAGAATAAGAAGAAGAAGAAGAAGAAGAGGAAGAAGAAGAAGGAGAAGAAGAAGAACAAAAAAAAGAAGAAGAAGAGGAAGAAGAAGAAGAAGATGAAGAAGAAGAAGAACAAGAGCAAGAAGAAGAAGAAGAAGAAGAATCAGAAGAAGAAGAAGAAGAAGAAGAAAAGGAAGAAGAATATGAAGAAAAAGAAGATTAAGAAGAAGAAAATGATGAATAAGAAGAAGAAAGAAGAAGAAGAAGAAGAAGAAGTAGAAGAACAAGAAGGAAAAGATGTAGAAGAAGAAGAAGTAGAAGAAAGAGAAAAACAAGATGAAGAAGTAGATGAAGAATAAGAAGTAGAAGTAACAGAAGAAAAGAAAGAAAAAGAACAAGAAGATAAAGAAAAAGAAGAAGAGGAAGATGATGGTGAAGAAGAAGAACAAGGAGAAGAAGAGGAAGAAGACGAAGAAGAAGAAGGAGACAAAAAAGAAGAAAAAGACAAAGAAAAAGATGAAGAAAAAGAAGATGAAGAAAAAGAACAAGGATAAGAAAAAGAATGAGAAGTAGAAGAAGAATAAGAAGAGGAAGATGAAGGAGAAGACGAAGAAGAAGATGTAGAAGATGAAGAAGAAGAAGAAGAAGATGAAGAAGAAGTGGTAGAAGAAGAAGTCGAAGAAGAAGGGAAAGAAGAAGAAGAAAAAGAAGAAGAAGAAGGAGAAGAAGAAGTAGGAGAAGAACGGGAAGGACAAGAAGAAGAAGAAGATAAAAAGAAGAGGAAGAGGTAGGAGAAGAAGAAGAATAATATGATTAAGAAGAA
>JAIUJO010001658.1:20000-22500 GCA_023846275.1 Vanilla planifolia
AAGGAGAAGAAGGAGAAAAGGAAGTGGAAGAAGATGAAGCAGAAGTTTAAGAAGAAGAAGAAGAAGAAGATGATAATTATGATGATGATGATCAAGAAGAAAGAGAAGAAGAAGTAGAAGAACAACAAGGAGAAGAAGAAGACGAAGACGAAGAATAAGAAGAAGAAGAAGAAGAAGAAGAAAAAGAAGAAGTAGAAGAAGGAGAATAAGAAGAAGAAGAAGAAGAATAAGAAGAGGAGGAGGAGTACGAAGAAGAAGAAGATGATTAAAAAGAACGATAAGAAGAAGTAGAAGAGGAAGAAGGAGGAGGAGAAGAAGAAGAAGAAGATTAAGAAGAAGTAGAAGAACAAAAGGAAGAAGAAGAAGATGATGAAGAAGAAGATGAAGAAGAAGAAGAGGAAGAAGAAGGGGATGAAGAAGAAGAAGAAGAAGAAAAAGAAGAAAGAGAAGAAGAAGAAGGAGAAGAAGAAGTAGAATAAGAATAAGAATAAGAAGAAGAACAAGAAGAAAAAGAAGAAGAAGTAGTAGAAGAAAGAAGAAGATGAAAAAGAAGTAGTAGTAGTAGAAGAAGAAGAAGCAAAAGAACATTTTGAAGAAGTAGAGGAGAAGAAGAAGAAGACGAAGAGGAAGAAGTAGAAGAAGAAAAAGAAGAAGAAGAAGAAAAAGAAGAAGATTTAGGAGAAGAAGAAGAAGAAAAAGAAGAAGAGGAAGAAGAGGAAGAAGAGGAAGAAGAAGAAGTAGAAGAAGAAGAAGAAGTAAAGGAAGAAGAATAGGAAGAAGAAGAAGAAGAAAAAGAAGGAGAAGAATAAGATAAAGAAGAAGAAGAAAAAGAAGAAAAAGAAGAACATGAAGAAGAAGAAGAAGATGATGAAGAAGAACAAGAAGACGAAGAAGAAGTAAAAGTAGAAGAAGAAGAGGAAGTAGAAGAAGAAAGAGAAGGAGAAGAAGAAGAAGAAGAAGAAGAAGAAGAAGTAGAAGAAGTTGATGATGATGAAAATGACGAAGAAGAAGAAGAAAAAGGAGGAAAAGAAGAAGTAGAAAAGAAGGAAGAAGGAGAATAGAAGTAGAAGAAGAAGATGATGAAGAAGAAGAAGAAGAAAAAGTAGAAGAAGTAGTAGAAGAAGAAGAAGAAGAAGAAGCGAAAGACGAAGAAGAAGAAGAAGAAGAAGAAGAAGAAGATGAAGAAGAACATGAAGAAGAAGAAAAAGAAGAAGAAGGAGAAGAAGAAGAAAAAGAAGAAGAAGAAGAGGAGGAAAAAAGAAAAAGAAGTTGAAGAAGAAGAAGAAGAAGAAGAAGAAGAAAAAGATGATGAAGAGGAAGAAGTAGAAAAAGAAGAACATGAAGAAGAAGAAGAAGAAGATGATGAAGTTAAAGAAGAAGAAGAAGAAGAAGAAGTAGAAGAGGAAAAAGAAGAAGAAGAAGAAGAAGAAGAAGAAGATGATGATGAAGAAGAAGAATAGGAAGAAGAGGAAGAGGAAGAGGAAGAAGAAGAAGAATAAGAATAAGAAGAAGAAGAAGAGGAAGCAAAAAAAAAGAAGATGGAGAAGATGAAGAAGAAGAAGAAGAAAAAGAAGAAAATGAAGAAGAAGACGAAGAAGAAAAGGAAGAAGATGAAGATGATGAAGAAGAAGAAGATGAAGAAGAAGTAGAAGAAGAAGAAGAAGGAGGAGATGAAGAAAGAGAAGGAGAAGAAGAAGAAGAAGAAGAAGAAGCTAATGATGATGATAATGATGAAGATGAAGAAGAAAAAGGAGAAGGAGAAGAAGAAGTAGAAAAGAAAGAAGAAGGAGAATAGAAGAAGAAGAAGAAGATGAAGAAGAAGAAGAAGAAGAAGAAGAAGGAAGAAGAACTTAAAGAAGAAGAAGAAGAAGAAGAAGAGGAAGAAAAAAGAAAAAGAAGTTGAAGAAGAAGAAGAAGAAGAAGAAAATGATGACGAAGAAGAAGAAGTAGAAAAAGAAGAACATGAAGAAGAAGAAGAAGAAGATGAAGTTAAAGAAGAATAAGAAGAAGAAGTAAAAGAAGAAGTAGAAGGGGAAAAAAGAGAAAAAGAAGAAGATGAATAAGATGAAGAGGAAGAGGAAGAAGAAGAAGAATAATAGGAAGAAGAAGAAGTAAAAAAATGAAGAAGGAGAAGATGAAGAAGAATAGGAAGAAGAAAGAGGAAAAGGTGAAGAAGAAGGAGAAGGAGAAGAAGAAGAAGAAGAAAAAGAAGAAGAAGAGAATGAAGCAGAAGAAGAAGAAGAAGAAGAAGAAGAAGAAGAAAAAGATGTAGAAGAAAGAAGAAGAAGAAGATGAAGAAGAAGGAGAGGAAGAATAAGGAGAAGCAGAAAAAGAAGAAGAACAAGATGAAGAAGTTGAAGAAGAAGAAGAAGAAGTTGAAGAAGAAGAAAAAGAAGAAGAAGAGGAAGAAGAAGAAGAAGAAGAGGTAGAAGTAGAACAAGAAGAAGAAGAAGACGACACGAAAGAAGTGGAGAGAATAAAATGAAGCATTAGAAGAGGA
>JAIUJO010001658.1:47500-50000 GCA_023846275.1 Vanilla planifolia
AATAATAAGAAGAAGAAAATAAAGAAGAAGTAGTAGGGGAAGAAGGAGAAAAAGAAAAAGAAGAAGAAGAGGAAGAACCAGAAAAAGAACAAGACAAAGAAGAAGGAGAAGAAGAAGAAGATGAGGAAGAAGAAGTAGATGAAGAAGAAGAAGAAGTTAAAAAAGATGGTGGCAAAGAAGAGGAGGAAGCAGTAGAAGAAGAAGAGGTGGAATAGGAAGAGGAAGAAGAAGATAAGGTAGAAGAAAAACAAAAAGAAGAAGAAGAAAAAGAAGAGGAAAAATAAGTGGAAGAAGAAGCTGAAGAGGAAGAAGCAGAAGTAGAACGAGAAGAATAAGAAGAAGAACAAGAAGAAGAAGATGATGAAGAAGATGAACACGAAAAAGGATAGGAATAAGAAGAAAAAGAAGAAGATGATGAAGAAGAAGAAAAAAATGAAAAGGAAGAAGGAAAAGGAGGAGAAGATGAAGAAATAGAAGAGGAAGAGGAAGAAGAAGAAGAAAAAGGTAAAGAAGCAGAAGAGAAAGAAGAAGGTAAAGAAGAAGATGAAGAAGAAGAGGAAGAAGTGGAAGAACAATAAGAAGAAGAAGAAGAAGAAGAAGGTAGGGTAGAAGAAGAAGAAGAAGAGGAAGAAGAGGAAGAAGAGGAGGAAGTAGAAGAAGCAGTTAAAGAAACTAAAGAAGAGGAAGAAGAGGAAGAAGTAGAAGAAGTAGATGAAAAAGTAGCAGTAGTAGAACAAGGAGAAGATGAGGAGGAAGAGGAAGAAGAAGAAGAAGAAGTAGAAGGAAAGAAAGAGGAGGAAGCAGAAGAAGAAGAAGAAGAAGAAGAAGAAGAAGAAGAAGAAGTTAAAGATGAAGTTGAAGAAGAAGAAGAAGGAGAAGAGGAAAAAGAGCAAGAAGAAGAAGAAGAAGAAGAAGAAGAAGAAGAGGAAGAAGAAGACGAAGATATAGAAGAGGAAGTAGAAGAAGAAGAATAAGTAGCTAAAGAAGAAGAAGAAGAAGAAGAACAGAAGGAGAAGAAGAAGAATAAGACGAAGAGGAAGAAGAAGAAAGTGAAGATGAAGGATAAGAAGAAGAAGTAGTAGTAGTAGTAGAAGAAGAAGAAGATAAAGAAGAAGTAGAAGAAGAAGAAGGCAAAGAAAAAGGAGAAGAAGAAGAAGAAGAATTAGAGGAGGAGGTAGAGGAAGAATAAGAAGAAGAAGAAGCAAGAGATGCAGGAGGCAGAGAAGATGGAGAAGAAGAAAGAGTTTAAGAAGAAGAAGAAGAAGAAGAAGAAAAAGAAGAAGAAGAAGAATTGGAAGGAGAGGAAGAAGTAGAAGTAGAGGAAGAATAAGAAAAAGAGAAAGAAGAGGAAGAAGAAGAAGAAGAAGAAGAAGAGGAAGTAGAAGAAGTAGAAGAAAAGGAAGAAGTGGAAGAAGAAGAAGAAGTGAAAGAAGAGGAAGAAGAGGAGAAGGAAGAAGAAGAAATAGAAGAAGAAGAAGAAGATGAAGAGAAGAAGAAGAAGAAGAAGAAGAAGAAAAAGAAGACGAAGAGGAAAAAGGAGAAGATGTAAAAGAAGAAGAAAAAGAGGAAGTAGAAGAAGAAGAAAAAGTAGTAGAAGAAGAAGAAGAAGAAAAAGAAGAAAAAGAAGAAGAAGAAGAACAACAACAAGAACAAGAACAACAAACAGAAAAAGAAAAGGAAGAAAAGAAAGAAGAAGAAGAAGAGTATGAAAAGGAAGAGGAGGAAGAAGAAGAAGAAGAAGAAGAAGAAGAAAAAGTTAAAGAAGAAGATGAATAACAAGATGAAAGAGCAAAGGGACAAGAATTGGAAGAAGAGGAAGAGGAAGAAGAAGAAGAAAAAGAAGTTGAAGAAAAAAAAGAAGAAGATGAAAAAGAAGACGATAAGGAAGAAGAAAAAGAAGAAGAAATACAAGATGAAGAAGAAGACGAAGAAGTAGTAGAAGAAGAAGAAGAAGAAAAAAGGGAAGAAGTAGAAGAAGACGAAGAAAGAAGAAGAAGTTGAAGAAAAAGAAGATGAAGAAAAAGAAGATGATAAGGAAGAAGAAAAAGAGGAAAAAGAAGAAGAAGAAATTGAAGAGGTAGAGGTAGAAGAAGAAGAAGAAGAACAAACAGAAGAGGAAGAAGAAGGTAAAGAAGAAGAAGAAGAAGAAGAAGAAGAAGAAGAACAATAAGAAGAAGGAAAAGAAGAAGATATAGTAGTAGTAGAAGAAGAAGAAGAAGAGGAAGAAGAAGAAATAGAAGAAGAGGAAGAAGTGGAGGAAGAAGAAGAAGTGAAAGAAGAGGAAGAAAAGGAAGAAGAAGAAGAAAAAAATAAGAAGATGAAGAAGAAGAGAATTAAGAAGAAGTTAAAGAAGAAGTTGAAGAAGAATAAGAAGACGAGGAGGAGGAGAAAGAAGAAGAAGAATAAGAAGAAGATGATGAAGAAGATGAGGAAATAGAAGAAGAAGAAGAAAAAGGAGCTGAAGTGGAAGAAGAAGAAGAAGAAGAAGAAAAAGACGAAG
>JAIUJO010003295.1:5000-12500 GCA_023846275.1 Vanilla planifolia
GAGAAGAAGAACTGGAAGAAGAAAAAGAAGAAGAAGGAGAAGGAGAAGAAGGAAAAGAAGAAGAAGAAGAGGAAGAACTAGAAGAAGAAGAAGGAGAAGTTGAAGAAGAAGAGGAAAAAGAAGAAGAAGAAAAAGGAGAAGTAGAAGAAGAAGCAGAAGAAGAAGAAGGTGGAGAAGATTAAGAAGAATAAAAAGAAGAAGGAAAAGGAGAAGAAGAAGAGAAAGAAGAAAAAGAAGAAGAAGAAGAAGAAAAAGGAGATGAGAAGGAGAAGAAGCAGAAGAGGAAGGAGAAGACGAAGAAGAAGAAGGAGAAGAAGAACAAGAAGGAGAAAAAGTAGAAGGAGAAGAGAAGAAGAAGAAGAAGAAGGAGGAAGAAGAGGAGAAGAAGAAAATGGAGAAGGAGGAGAAGAAGAAGGACGAGGAGAAGAAGAAGAAGGAGAAGAAGGAGAAGAAGAAGGAGAAAGAGAAGAAGAAGAAGGAGGAGGAGAGGAAGAAGAAGAAGGAGAAGAAGGAGAAAAAGGAGGAGAACAAGAAGATGTTGAAGAAGAAGAAGAAGAAGAGGAAGAAGGAGAAGAAGAAGTAGATGATGAAGGAGAAGGAGAAGAAGAAGAAGAAGAAGGAGAAGAAGAAGGAGAAGAAGAAGGAGAAGATGAAGGTGAAAAAGAAGAAGGAGAAGAAGGAAAAGATGGAGGAGAAGAACGAGGAGATTAAGATGGAGAAGAAGAAGAACAAAAAGAAGAAGAAGAAGAAGAAGAATGAGGAGAAGAACGAGAATAAGAAGGAGGAGAAGAAGAAGAAGATGGAGAGGAAGAAGTAGAAGAAGGAGAAGAAGAAGAATAAGAAGAAGAAGAAGAAGAAGGGTAAGAAGGAGAAGAATGAGAAGTAGGAGAAGGAGAAGGAGAAGAAGAAGGAGGAGAAGAAGAAGGTGAAAAAGGAGAAGAAGGAGATGAAGAAGGAGAAGAAGAAAAAGTTGACGAAGAAGAAGATGGAGAAGAAGAAGAAGGAAGAGGAGAAGAAGGAGAAGAAGAAGTGGAAGAAGAAGAAGTGGAAGAAGAAGAAGAAGAAGAAGAAGGAGAAGAAGTAGAAGGAGAAGTAGAAGAAGAAGAGGAAGATGGAGTTGGAGAAGAAGAAGAAGATGATGAAGAAGAGGAAGAAGGAGAAGAAGAAGAATGAGAAGAAGAAGGAGAAGAAGAAGAAGAAGAAGAAGAAGAAGAATAAAAGCAAGAAGATGATGAAGAAGAAGAAGAACATGAAGGAGGAGGAGAAGAAGAAGAAGGTGAACAAGAAGAAGGAAAAAGAAGAAGGAGGAGAAGGAGTAGAAGAAGGAGAAGAAGAAGGAGAAGAAGAAGAAAAAAAAGAAGAAGAACAAGAAGAAGAAGAAGGAGAAGGAAGAAGAAGGAGAAGAAGAAGGAGAAGCAGAAGGAGAAAGAATAGAAGGAGAAGAAGGAGACGAAAGAGAAGGAGAAGCAGGAGAAGAAGGAGAAGAAGCAGAAGAAGAAGAAGAAGAAGAAGAAGAAGAAGAAGGAAAAGAAGGAGAAGAAGGAGAAGAAGAACAAGAAGAAGGTGAAGGAGGAGGAGAAGAAGAAGAAGAAGGAAAAGAAGGAGAAGAAGGAGAACAAGAACAAGAAGAAGGAGAAGGAGGAGGAGAAGGAGAAGAAGGGGGAGAAGAAGAAAAAGAAGAAGAAGGAGGAGAAGAAGAAGAAGAAGGATAAGAAGAAGAAGGAGGAGAAGAAGAAGGAGAAGAAAAAGAAGAACAAAAAGAAGACCAAGAAGAAGGAGAAGAGGAAGAAAAAAAGAAGAAGGAGAAGAAGAAGAAGAAGACGAAGAAGGAGAAGAAGAAGAAGAAGAAGGAGGAGGAGAAGAAGAAGAAGTTGAAAAACAAGAAGAAGAAGGAGAAGAAGAAAAAGTGGAGGAAGAAGAAGGAGAAGGAGAAGTAGAAGATGGTAGAAGGAGAAGAAGAAGGAGAAGAAGAAAATGGAGAAGAAGATGAAGAAAGAGAAGAAGAAGAAGGAGAGCGAGAAGGAGTAGAAGAAGAAGAAGAAGAAGAAGAAGAAGAAGAAGAGGGAGGAGGAGGAGAAGAAGGAGAAGAAGAAGGAGAAGGAGAAGAAGAAGAGGAAGAAGAAGAAGAACAAGAAGATGAAAAAGAAGAACGAGAAGAAGTAGAAGTAGAAGAAGCAGAAAAAGGAGAAGAAGAAGAAGAAGAAGAAGAAGAAGAAGAAGAAGGAAAAGAATAAGAAGAAGAAGAAGAAGTAGAATTAAAAAAAGAAGAAGAAGATAGAGAAGGAGAAGAAGAAGGAGAAGGAGAAGAAAAAGAAAAAGAAGTAGGAGAAGAAGAAGGAGAAGAAGTAGAAGAAGGAGGAGGAGGAGGAGAAGAAGAAGGAGGAGGAGGAGAAGAGAAGAAGAAGGAGAAGAAGAAGAAGAAGAAGAAGTCTAAGAAGGAGAAGAATAAGAATGAGAAGAAGAAGTAAAAGAAGAGGAAGAAGAAAAAGAAGAAGAAGAAGTAGAAGAAGAAGGAGGAGGAGAAGAAGAAGAAGAAGAAGAAGAAGAAGAAGGAGAAGAAGAAGAAGAGGAAGGAGAAGTAGAAGAAGAAGAAGGAGAAGAAGAAGAAGGAGAAGGAGAAGGAGAAGGAGAAGGAGAAGAAAGAGGGGAAGAAGAAGAAGAAGGAGAAGAAGAAGAAGGAGGAGGAGGAGAGAAGAAGAAGAAGAAGAAGGAGATGGAGAAGAAGAAGGAGAAGAAGAAGAAGGAGAAGATGAGAAGCAGAAGCAGACGAAGATGGAGGAGGACAAGAAGAAGGCAAAGTAAAAGAAGGAGAAGAAGAAGGAGAACAAGAAGGGGAAGAAGAAGGGAAATGAGAAGAAGAAGTAGAAGAAGATGATGAAGGAGGAGGAGGAGGAGGAGGAGAAGGAGAAGAAGAAGAAGAAGAAGAAGAAGAAGAAGGAGAAGAAGAAGAATAAGGAGAAAAAGTAGAAGAGGCGGAGGAGGAGGGGGAGGAGAAGAAGAAGAAGAAGAAGAAGAGAAGGAGGAGGAGGAGGAGAAGAAGAAGAAGAATAAGAAGAAGAAGAAGAAGAGGAAAAGAAGAAAAAGAAGGAGAAGGAGTTGGAGAAGAAGAAGAATAAGAAGAAGAAGAAGAATAAGAAGAAGAAAGAGAAGAAGGTGAAGAAGAAGAAGAAGACGAAGGAGAAGAAGAATGAGGAGAAGAAAATAACAAGGTAGAAGAAGAAGAACAAGAAGAAGAAGGAGACAGAGGAGAAGAAGAAAAAGAAGAAGAAGGTGAAGCAGAAGAAGAAGAAGAAGAAGAAGAAGAAGAAGAAGAAGGAGACAGAGGAGAAGAAGAAAAGAAGACGAAGGTGAAGTAGAAGAAGAAAAAGAAGAAAAAGAAGAAGAAGGAGGCAGAGAAGAAGAAGAAGAAGATGGAGAAGAATTAGAAGAAGAAGAAGAAGTAGAATTAGAAGAAGAAGAAGAAGAAGGTAGAGTAGGAGAACAAGAAGGAGAAAGAGAAGAAGAAGAAAGAGAAGAAGAAGGAGAAGAAGAAGGAGAAGAAGTAGAAGAAGAAGAAGAAGAAGGAGAAGAAGAAGAAGGTGGAGGAGTAGGAGAAGTGAAGAAGGAGAAGAAGAAATAGAAGAAGAACAAGAATAATAGGGAGAAGAAGAAGTAGGAGAAGAAGAAGAACAAGAAAAAGATGGAGAAGAAGAGGAAGAAGAAAAAGTAGAAGAAGAAGAAGAAGAAGAAGCAGAAGAAGGAGAAGAAGAAGAAAAGAAAAAGAAGAAGAAGAAGAAGAAAAAGAAGAAGAAGAAAAAGAAGGAGAAGAAGAAGAAGTAGGAGAAAAAGAAGAAGGAGAAGGAGATCGAGAAGGAGAAGAAGTAGGAGAAGAAGAAGGAGAAGAAGAAGGAGAAGAAGAAAGACAAGGAGAAGTAGAAGAGAAGAGAATAAGAAGGCAAAGAAAAAGGATAAGGAGAAGAAGAAAGGGAAGAAGAAGATGGAGAAGAAAAAGAAGAGGTAGAAAGAGAAGGAGATGAAGGAAGAAGAAGAAGAAGGAGAAGGAGGAAATTGAGAAGGAGTGGAAGCAGAAGGAGATGGAGAAGAAGATGGAGAAGAAGAAGGAGAAGAAGAAAGAGAATGAGGAGAAGAAGATTAAGAAGAAGAAGAAGAAGAAGGAGAATAAGAAGAACAAGAAGAAGAAGAAGAAGGAAAAAGAGAAGAAGAAGATGAAGGAAGAGGAAGGGGAGGAGAAGATGAAGAAAAAGAAAAAGAAAAAGAAAGAAAAGAAGGAGAAGAAGAAGAAGAAGAAGAAGAAGGAGAAAAAGAAGAAAGAGAAGAAGAAGAAGAAGAAGAAGAAGAAGAAAAGTAAGAAGAAAGAGAAGAAGAAGGTGAAGAAGAAGAAGAAGAAGAAGGAGAAGTAGAAGAAGAAGACGAAGAAGAGGAAGAAGAAGAAAGAAAAAGGTGAACAAGAAGAAGGAGAAGAAGAAGGAGAAGAAGGAGAAGAAGAAGAAGAGAAAAGGAAGATGAAGGAGGAGAAGAAGAAGTGGAAAAAGAAGAAAAAGAAGAAGAGGAAGAAGAAGAATAAAAGGAAGAAGAAGAAAAAGACGAAGGAGAAGAAGAAAAAGAAGAAGAAGAAGAAGAAGGAGAAGAAGAAGAAGAAAAAGAAGAAGAAGATGGAGAAGGAGAAGAAGAAGAACAACAAGAGAAGGAGGAGAAGAAGAAGAAGAAGGAGAAGGAAAAGAAGAAGGAGAAGAAGGAGAAGAAGAAGAAGAAGAACTAGAAGAAGAAGGAGAAGGAGATGGCGAAGAAGAAAGAAAAGAAGAAGGAGAAGAAGAAGGAGAAGGAGATTGAGAAGAAGAAGGAGAAGAAGAAGTAGGGGAATGAGAAGAAGAAGAATAAGAAGAAAGAGAAGTAGTAGTAGAAGAAGAAGAAGACAAAGAAGAAGAAGGAGAAGAGAAACAAGAACAAGAAGAATATGAAGAAGAAGGATAAGGAGATGAAGAAGGAGAAGAAGAAGAAGAAGGAGAAGAAGGAGATGAAGGAGAAGAAGAAGAAGAAGGAGAAGGAGGAGAGGAGGAGTCAGAGAAGAATAAGGAGAAGGAGAAGAAAATGGAGAAAAAGAAGAAGAAGAAGAAGAAAGAGGAGGAAGAGAAGAAGAATAAGAAGAAGAAGAAGAAGGAGAGGAAGAAGAATAAGAACAAGAAGAAGAAGAAGGAAAGGAGAAGGAGGAAAAGAAGACAGAGAAGAAGAAGAAGGAGAAGGAGAAGGAGAAGAAGTAGAAGAATAAGAAGAAGATGCTGATGAATAAGTGGAAAGCAAAGAAGGGGAAGAAGAGAAAGAAAAGAAGAAGGAGAAGAAGAAGAAGAAAAAGAAGAAGAAGAAAAAGAAGAAGAAAAAGAAGAAGAAGATGGAGAAGAAGATTAAGAAAAAGAAGTAGAAGGAGGAGGAGAAGAAGAATAAGAAGAAGATGAAGAAGAAGAAGGAGAAGAAGGAGGAGAAGGAAGTGGAAGAGGAGAAGAAGAAGAAGAAGAAGAAGAAGAACGTGAAGAAGAAGCAGAAGAAGAAGCAAAAGAAGAAGAGAAAGAAGGAGAAGGAGAAGAAGAAGAAGAGGAAGAAGAAGAAGAAGAAGGAGAAGAAGAAGAAGAAGAAGAAGAAGAAGAAGAAGAAGAAGACGAAGATGGAGAAGGAGAAGAAAAAGTAGAAGAAGAAGAAGGAGAAGTATTTAGAGAAGAAGAAGAAGAAGAAGGAAAAGGAGAAGTAGAGGAAGAGGAAGAAGAAGAAGAAGGAGGTGGAGAAGAAGAAGAAGAGGGAGAAGAAGAAGCGGAAGAAGAAGAAGAAGGAAAAGGAGAAGAAGCAAAAGAAGAAGAAGAAGAAGAAGAACTAGAAGAAGAAGGAGAAGAAGAAGAAGAAGAAGAAGAGGAAGAAGAAGAAGAAGTAGAAGGAAAGTAGAAGAAGAAGTAGATGAAGAAGAAGGTGGAGAAGATTAAGAAGAATAAAAAGAAGAAGGAAAAGGAGAAGAAGAGGAAGAACAAAAGGTAGAAGAAGAAGAGGAGGAGAAGACGAAGAAGAAAAAGAAGAGGAAGAAGAAGAAGGAGAAGAAGGACAAGAAGAAGAAGAAGAAGAGGAAGGAGAAGAAGTAGAAGGAGGAGAAGAAGAAGAAGAAGAAGAAGGAGAAGAAGAAGAAGAAAGAGAAGAAAGAGTAGAAGAAAATGGAGAAGAAGTAGGAGAAGAAGGAGGAAGAGAAGAAGAAGAAGAAGAATGGAGAAGAAGAAGGAGAAGGAGGAGGAGAAGACGAAGAAGAAGAAGGAGAAGAGGATGGAGAAAAAGAGAGAAGAAGAAGAAGAAGTTGAAGAAGAGGAAGAAGAAGATGGAGGAGGAGAAGCAGAAGAAGAAGAAGAAGAAGAAGAGGAAGAAGGAGAAGAAGAAGAAGTAGATGATGAAGGAGAAGAAGAAGAAGAAGAAGAAGAAGAAGAAGGAGAAGTAGAAGGTGAAGAAGAAGAAGGAGAAGATGGAAAAGATGGAGGAGAAGAAGGAGGAGATTAAGATGAGAAGAAGATGAAGAAAAAGAAGAAGAAGGAGAAGAAGGAGGAGAAGAACGAGAATAAGAAGGAGGAGAAGAGAAGAAGGAGAAGAAGAAGTAGAAGAAGGAGAAGGAGAAGAAGAAGAAGAAGAAGAAGAAGAAGGGGAAGAAGAGAAGGACGAGAAGAAGGAGAAGAAGAAGGAGAAGGAGAAGAAGGTGAAAAAGGAGAAGAAGAAGAAGTTTAAGAAGAAAAAGATGGAGGAGGAGGAGGAGAAGAAGGATAAGAAGTAGTGGAAGAAGAAGAGGAAGAAGAAGAAGAAGGTGAAGAAGTAAAAGAAACAGAAGAAGAAGAATAATAGAAGAAGATGGAGAAGGAGAAGGGAGAAGAAGAAGATGAGGAAGAGGAAGAATGAGAAGAAGAAGAATGTGAAAAAGAAGGATAGGTAGAAAGAGAAGAGGAAGAAGAAGAAGAAGCAGAAGAAGATGAAGAAGAAGAATATGAAGAAGAAGATGAAAAAGAAGAAGATGGTGGAGAAGGAGGAGAAGATGGAGTAGAAGAAGTAGTAGAAGAAGGAGAAGAAGAGAGAAGAAGAAGAAAAAAAAGAAGAAGGAGATGAAGAAGGAGAAGAAGAACGAGAAGAAGAACTAGAAGAAGTAGAAGGAAGAAGGAGGAGAAGAAAATGAGAGGATAAGAATTAGAAGAAGAAGGAGAAGAAGGAAAAGAAGGAGAAGAAGGAAAAGAAGGAGAAGGAGTAGGAGAAGGAGAAGATGGAGAAGAGGCAAAGAAGAAGGAGAGGAGAAGGAGAAGAAGTAGAAGAAGGAGAAGAAGAAGAAGAAGCAGAAGAAGAAGAAGAAGAAGAAGGAGAAGAAGGAGAAGAAGAACAAGAAGTAGGAGAAGAAGGAGGAGAAAGAGAAGAAGAAGGAGAAGAAAAAGTTGAAGAAGAAGAGGGAGAAGAAGAGGAAGAAGAAGAAGAAGAAGAAGAAGAAGAAGAAGGATAAGA
>JAIUJO010003295.1:17500-20000 GCA_023846275.1 Vanilla planifolia
GAAGAAGAAGAAGAAGGAAAAGGAAATGAAGAAGGAGAAGAAGAAGGAGAACGAGAAAAAGAAGAAGAAGGAGAAGAAGAAGGGGAAAAAGAAGAAGAAGAAGAAGAGGAAGAAGAATAAGGAGAGGAAAAAGAAGAAGGAGAAGAAGAAGAAGGAAAAGAAGGAGAAGAAGAAGGAGGAGAAGAAGAAGTATAAGAAAAAGAAGAAGAAGAAGGAGGAGAAGAAGATGGAGAAGGAGAAGAAGAAGAAGAAGAGGAAGAAGATGAAGGAGAAGAAGAAGAAGAAGAAGAGGAAGGAGAAGAAGAAGAAGAAGAAGAAGAAGAAGGAGAAGAAGGAGAAGGGGAAAAAGAAGGAGAAGAAGAAGAAGGAGGAGGAGGAGGAGGAGGATAAGAAATAGAAGAAGAACAAGAAGAAGAACAGGAAGAAGAAGATGAAGAAGATAATGATGAAGAAGCAGAAGGGGAAGAAGATGAAGAAGCAGATGAAGGAGAAGAAGAAGAAGAACAAGAACAAGAACAAGAAGGAGGAGAAGAAGAAGATATTGACGATTTAGAAGGAGAAGACGAATAAGGACAAGGAGAAGAAGAAGGACAAGAAGAAGGACAAGGAGAAGAAGAAGAAGAAGAACAGGAAGGAGAAGGAGGAGAAGAAGAAGGAGAAGAGGAAGAAGAAGGAGAAGAACGACAAGAAGAAGAAGAAGAAGAAGAAGAAGAAGAAGAAGAAGAATAGAAGGATGAAAATTGATAAAAAGAAGAAAATATAGAAGAAGAAGAAGATGAAGAAGAAGAAGGAGAAGAAGGAGAAGAAGAAGGAGAAGAAGAAGGAGAAGAAGGAGAAATTGAAGGTGGAGGCAAAGGAGAAGAAGAAGAAGAAGAAGAAGAAGAACATGGAGAAGAAGAAGGAGGGAGAAGAAGAAGAAGAAGGAGAAGAAGAAGTAAAAGAAGAAGATTAAGAAGAAGAAGAAGGAGAAGAAGAAGAAGAAGAGGAGGAGGAGGATAGGAAGTTGGGGAAGAAGAGGAAGAAGTATAAGAAGAAGAAGAAGGAGAAGAAGATGAAGGAGAAGAAGAAGGTGAAGATGGAGAAGGAGGAGGAGAAGAAGGAGAAGGAGGAGGAGAAGGAGAAGGAGAAGGAGAAGATGAAGAAGAGAGAAGAAGAAGTGGAAGGAGGATACGACAAAGAGGAAGAAGGAGGAGAAGAAAGAGAAGGAGAAGAAAAAGGGAAGAAGAAGGAGAAGGAAAGGAGAAGAAGTAAGAGAAGAAGAAGAAGAAGAAGGAGAAGAAGTAGAAGAAGCTGGAGAAGAAGAAGGAGAAAAAGAAAAAGGAGAAGAAGAAGGAGCAAAAGGAGAAGGAGAAGAAGAAGAAGAAGCAGAAGAAGAAGAAAAGGTGGAAGAAGAAGAAGGAGAAGAAGATGTAGGAGAAGAAGAAGAAGAAGAAGAAGAAGAAGAAGAAGACGAAGGAAAAGAAGAAGAAGATGAAGAAGAAGAAGGAGAAGAAGAAGAAGGAGAAGGAGAAGGTGAAGAAGGAAAAGGAGAAGTAGTAGTAGTAGTAAAAGAAGAAGAAGAAGGAGAAGAAGAAGGAGATGAAGGAGAAGGAGAAGTAGAAGAAGAAGGATAAGAAGAAGGAGAAGGAGAAGGAGAGGTAGAAGAAGAAGAAGAAGAAAAAGGAGAAGGAGAAGGAGAAGGAGAAAAAAGAGGAGAAGGAGAAGAGGAAGAGAAGAAGAAGAAGGAGAAGGAGAAGAAGAAGATGAAGAAGAAGAAAAAGAGGAAGAAGAGGAAGAAGAACAAGAAGAAGTTGAAGAAGACGGAAAAGAAGAGAAGGAGAAGAAGCAGAAGGAGAAGTAGAAGAAGGAGAAGAAGGAGAAGAAGAAGTGGAAGGAGAAGAAGGAGAAGGAGAAGAAGAAGAAGAAGGAGAAACAGAAGAAGTGGAGAAGAACAAGAATAAGGAGAAGTAGAAGAAGAAGAAGGAGGAGGAGTAGTAGAAGAAGAAGAAGAAGAAGAAGAAGGAGAAAAAGAATAACAAGATGAAGAGGAAGAAGAAAAAGAGGGAGAAGAAGAAGAAGAAGAAGAAGAAGGAGAAGAAGATGAAGGAGAAGAAGGAGAAGAAGAAGCAGAAGGAGAAGGAGAAGAAGAAGAAGTAGGAGAAGAAGAAGAAGAAGAAGAAGACGAAGGAGGAGTAGAAGAAGGAGAAGAAGAAGAAGATGATGATGATGATGAAGAAGAAGGAGAAGGAGAAGAAGGGGAAGCAGAAGAAGAAGATGGAGGAGAAGATGATGAAGAAGAAGAAGAAGAAGAATAAGAAGAAGGAGAGGGAGAGGAAGAAGAAGAATGAGAAGAGGAAGAAGTAGAAGAAGGAGAAGAACAAGAAGATAGAAGAAGGAGAATTATAAGAAGAGCAAGAATAAAAGGGAGAAGAAGATGTAGAACAAGAAGGAGAAGTAGAAGAAGAAGAAGAAAAAGGAGGAGGAGAAGAAGAAGAAGAAAAAGAAGAAGAAGTAGAAGAAG
>JAIUJO010003295.1:25000-27500 GCA_023846275.1 Vanilla planifolia
TGGAGAAGTAGAAGAAGTATAAGGAGAAGAAGATGAGGAAGAAGAAAAAGATTAAGAAGAAGGAGAAGAAGAAGAAGAAGAAGAAAGAGAAGAAGTAGGACAATGAGAATAAGGAGAAGAAGAAGAAGAACGAGGAGAAGAAGCAGGAGTAAGAGAAGTAGAAGGAAAATAAGAAGTAGAAGAAGTAGAAGGAGGAGAAAAGGAAGAAGGACAAAAAGAAGAAAATGGAGGAGAAGAAGAAGAAGGAGAAGAACAAGAACAAGAAGAGGAAGAAGAAGGAGAACAAGAAGGAGAAGAAGAAGGAGAAGAAGATGGAGGAGGAGAAGAAGTAGAAGGAGAAGAAGAAGGAGAAGAAGTAGAAGGGGGAGAAGCAAAAAGAGAAGAAGAAGGAGAAGGAGAAGAAGAAGGAGAAGGAGAACAAGACGAAGGACAAGAAGAAGGAGAAGAAGGAGGTGGAGAAGATGAAGAAGAAGAAGAAGAAGAAGAAGAAGAAGGTGATGAAGAAGAAGAAGAAAGAGTAGACGAAGAAGAAGAAGAAAGAGAAGACGAAGAAGAAGAAGAAGGAAAAGAGGAAGAAGAAGAAGATTGTGGAGAAGAAGAAGTAGATGGAGATTGAGGAGATGAAGAAGAAGAAGAAGGAGAAGAAGAAGTTGAAGAAGAAGAAGAAGGAGAAGGAGATGGAGAAAAAGAAGAACAAGAAGAAGGAGAAGGAGGAGAAGAAGAAGAAGAAGACGAAGAAGAAGTTGTATATGAAGGAGAAGGAGAACAAGAAGAAGAACAAGAAGGAGAAGGCGAAGGAAAAGAAGAATAAGAAGAGGAAGAAGAAGGAGAAGAAGAAGAAGAAGAAGAAGAAGAAGAAGAAGAAGAAGAAGAAGAAGGTAAAGAAGAAGAAGAAGAAGAAAAAGAAGAACAAAAAGAAGGAGAACTAGAAGAAGGAGAAGGAGAAGAATGAGATGAGGAAGGGGAAGAAGAAGATGAAGGAGAAGAAGAGCTAGAAGTAGATGGAGAAGGAGAAGAAGAAGGAGGAGGAGGAGGAGAAGAAGAAGAAGAAGAAGGAGGAGGAGAAGAAGAAGGAGAAGGACAAGAAGAAGAAGAAGAAGAAGAAGGAGAAGGAGAAGGAGGAGGAGGAGGAGCAGAAGAAGAAGAAGAAGAACAAGACGAAGAAGAAGAAGAAGAAGAAGAAAATGAAGTAGAAAAACAAGGAGAAGAAGAAGAAGAAGAAGAAGAAGAAGAAGAAGAAGAAGAAGAAGAAAAAGGGGGAGGAGAAGAAGAAGAAAAAGAAGAGGAAGGAGAAGGAGGAGAAGAAGAAGAAGAAGGAGAAGGAGAAGAAGAAGGAGATGTAGGAGAAGAAGAAGAAGAAGAAGAAGGAGAAGGAGAAGAAGAATAAGGAGAAGAAGAAGTGGAAGACAAAGGAGGAGAAGAAGAAGAAGGAGAAGACATAGTGGAAGGAGAAGAAGAGTAAGAAGAAGAAGGAGAAGGAGAAGAAGAAGAGGGAGAAGGAGAGGAAAAAGATGAAGGAAAAGAAGGAAAAGGATTAGAAGAAGAAGAAGAAGAAGATGGAGTAGAAGAAGGTGAAGGAGAAGAAGGAGAAGAAGAAATAGAAGAAGGGGAAGAAGAAGAAGAAGAATATGAAGAAGGAGAAGAAGAAGAACAAAAAGAAGAAGAAGAAGGAGAAGAAGAAGACGAAGATGAAGAAAAAGAAGAAGAAGAAGAACAAGAAGGAGAAGAAGGAGAACGAGAAGGAGAAGAGGAAGAAGACGAAGAATAAGGAGAAGAAGTAGTTGAAAAAGTGGAAAAAGAAGGAGAAGAAGAAGGTGAAGAAGAGAGGAAGGAGAAGAAGGTTAAGAGGAAGAAGGAGAAGGAGAAGAAGGAGAAGAAGAGTAGGAGAAGATGAAAAAGGAGAAGGAGAAGAAGAAGAATTAGAAGGAGAAGAAGAAGAAGGAGGAGAAGAAGGAGAAGAAAAAGGAAAAGAAGAAGAAGAAGAAGAAGAAAAAAAAGGAGGGGAAGAAGGAGAAGAAGAAGTAGAAGAAGAACAAGAGGAAGAAGAAGACGGAGAAGAAGCAAAAGAAGAAGAAGAAAAAGAAGAAGAAGATGAAAAGAAGAAGAAGAAGGAGAAGGAGTAGAAGAAGGACAAGAAGGAGGAAAAGTAGAAGGAGAAGAAGAACATGAAGAAGGAGAAGGAGAAGAAGACGAAGAAGTAGTAGTAGTAGTAGAAGAGGAAGTAGAAGAAGAAGAAGAAGAAGAAAAAGATGGAGAAGAAGAAGAAGAAGAGGAAGAAGAAGAAGAAGAAGGAGAAGACGTAGAAGAACAAGAAGAAGAAAAGAAGAAGAGGAAGAGGAAGAAGAAGAAGAAGAAGAATAAGGAGAAAATGAAGGAGAAGAAGGAGAAAGGGAAGAAGGAGAAGGAGAAGAAGGAGAAGAACAAGAAGAAGAAAAAGAAGAAGAAATATAGGAAGAAGAAGGAGAAGAAGGAGAAGGAGGAGAAGAAGTAGAAGAAGAAG
>JAIUJO010003295.1:37500-65000 GCA_023846275.1 Vanilla planifolia
GTGTGCTTACCTGTGCATGTCTCCATGTAGTTTTGCATTTGTGTGTAAATTTGTTTGTGAGTGTTTGTGAGTGCATGTGCATATGTGTGTCTTGGTGTGTGCATGCATGTTTACACATGTGTACACATGTTTTGCAATCATCTTTGTCCATGTTAGCACATACATTTGTGTGTTTGTTTGTGCTTTTATGGGTGTGCATGCAATTGCGCACATGCATCTTAGTGTGTGTGTGTGTGTGTGTGTGAATGCATGTGTGCTTATTTGTGTGTGTGTGTGCATCCTTATGTGTGTGGTTGCATGTTCATGTGTGTTGGTGAGTGTGTGCATATGTGTATGTAGAAGTGTGTGTTTTTGGGTGCATGTGTGTAGTTGGACGTGTGTGTTTATGTGTGGTTGTGCACATGCGTGTGTGTAGGTGTGTGAGTGTGTTTTAATTTTTGTATATTTGTGTGCATGTATGAGGGGATTGTCGATGTTTGTCTGCGCTTGCATGTTTGCATGTGCATTTGTGTGCATTTGATTGTACATGTGTGTACATGAGAACAGTGTGGACGTATGCTCATGTTTGTGTGTTTTTGTGTGTTTGGGTGTATGTTTTTATTTTTTATTGTGTGTGCTCTTGTGAGTGTTTGTGCATGAGTATATTCTTATGTGTGTTCAGGTGTGTATGATTATGTGTGTGCATTTGTGAATGCATGCATATGTTTGTTTATGTGCATTCATGTGTGCTTCTGCTTGTGTGCAAATGTGTGTGCATATTTTTGGGTGCATGTGTGTGTGCATGTATTCCTACGACTATGCATGTATGTTTTTATTTGTGTGTGTGTGCACATGCATGTGCATATGTGCATACTTTTACATGTATAAATGTGTGGGTATGTGCATTTGTGCATGAGTGCTTGTGTGTGCATGCCAATGTATATGTTTGTGTGCATGAGTGTGAATGTGTGTGCCTGTGTGAGTGCCTTTTTGTATGCATGTATGTGTGTGCCATCATGCATGGGTGTATGTGTGTGTGCCTATGTGCATATAAGTCCACATGTGTGTGAATGAGAATGTGTGTGCATATGTAGTGCACCTGTCTACATGTGTCTGAGTGCATGTTTGTGAGAAAGTATTTTTGTGTGTGTGTGTGTGCATAAGTGTAGGAGCATGTTTGCATGTGAATGTGTGCTTTTAAATTTTGCATGAGTGTATGTGGGCATGTCTTCGTGTGTGGGTCTAAGTGTGCATATGGGCACGTCCATGTATGTGTGCATAGATGCATCTATGTAAAAATGTGTATTTGTGCATGTGTGAGTGTGTGTGCATTCGTGTGTGTGTGTGTGTGCATGTTTATTTGTTCACGTGTTCTTGTGCATGTGTTCATGTGTGCCTGTGTGTATCTATCCATGTGTATGTGTTTGTGTATGTGGATGCTCTTGTGTGTTTTTATAGGTGTGAGCATTTGCATGAGTGTGTGTGCATGTGTGTATTTTGCATGCATGTGCATGTGTGTGTGTTTGTCTTTTTTGAATGTGTGTGTATGTGCTTGTGGGTATGTGTGTGTACGTGCAGGTATGTCTATGTATGCACATGTGTACATGTGCAAACATGCATGTATGTATGTATGTATATGTGTGTATGTGTAGGAGGGTGTAGTTGTGTATGTATGTGCATGTGCATGTGCATATCTACATGTGTGTGCATATGCATACTTTAATGTGCATATGCATGTGTGTGTGTGTATGCATAGGTGTGTATGCATGTGTGTGTGTGGGCCTTTACACATGCTCATTTGAGCATGTTTATGTTTGTGTTTGTGTCTTTGTATGTGCATGTGTGAGTGTGTGTGGGTGTGTGCATGCGTCTATGTGCATGTGTGTTTGTGTGCATGTGTGTTTTTATGTGTGTGCATGCATGTGTGTGTCTATATTTGTGTACACATCTTTGTGTGAGTGTGTTTGTGTTTGTGCCTTTTAGTCAATGTCTATGAGCCTCTATGTGTGCATTTTAAGTTCCTATGTCTATACATGTGTGTGTGCGTGCCTCTGCATGTGCTTGTGTGCATGTGTGTATGGATGGGTGCATGTTTGCATGTGTGTGCATGTGAGGATATTTTTGTCTGTGTGCAAGTGTGCATGAGTATGCATGTGTGTTTGTGCTTTCGTGTGTGTACCTATGTGCATGCGTGCTCTTACGTGTGTGTGAATGAGTCCATGCATGTGTGTGTTGTGCAAGTGTGCAAGAATATGTGTGCATGTGTATATATAATTGTGTGTGCATGTGAGTGAATGTGCACATGCACATGTGTGTGTTTGCATGCATGTAGACATGTGTGTGTGTGTACATGTGTGTATATATGAGCATGTGTGTGTGTACATGCATAGGTGTATGCATTTGTGCATCTCTACCTATATATGGGTATTGATGTGCATGTGGATGCATGTGTGTGCATGCATATGTGTGTACACATGTGCATATGTGTGTGTGTGTGTGCATGTGTGTACGTGTGTGTGTATCTATATATGTGCATGTGTGTGCATCTATGCATGCACATGCATGTGTCCAAGTGTGTCTGTGATCATATGCATGCTCAGGTGGATGTGTGTGTGTGTCTTCCTATGCATACATGTGAGTCATAGTGTGTATTTGTGTGCATGTGTTTGTGTGTGTGTGCTATGTGTGGTTGTGCATGTAAATGCATGTGTGTGCATGTTGATGCATGCAAGTGTGAGTGGGTGTGTGTGTGTGTTTGTGTGTTTATGTGCATTTGTGCATGTCTATAGTTGTGCTTATGTGTGTGCATGTACTTGTTTGTGCATGTTTGTGCATGTTGTGTGTACATGTGTGTGTATGTATGCACGTGTGTGTGATTGGTTGTTGTTGTGTGCGTGCAAGTTCATGCCTTAGTGTGTAGTTATATTTGGCTGTGTTTGGGTGCAGGAGTTCATGTGATATGTGTATGTATGTGCAGGCATGTGCACGTGTGCATGTTGAAGCAATTATGTGCATGTGTGCACACATATGTGTTTGTGCGAGTACTATGTGTGTGTGTTCTACATCCATCCATGTGTGTGTATTTGCATGCATGTGTGTATGTGTGCATATACAACTATGTATATGTTCTTGTATACATCTGTGTGCTTGTGTGTTTATTTATGCTTGGGTGTGTGTTTCTATATGTTGGCTTATGCATGTGCATGTGTTCATATTTGTATATGTGAGTGTGTATGTTTTCAAGCATGTGTGTTGATGTGCATTCAAATGTGTGTATGTGTGCTTATGTCTATGTCTGTATGCATGCATATGTATGTGTGTGTGTGTGTTTATGCATGTCTGTATGTTTGTGTGTGTATGTGTGTGCAAACTATATATGTAAAGAGAGGTATGTTTGTATGAGTGTCGGTGCATGCGTGCATGTGCCACCATACATTTGTGTGCGCGTGTGCATGTGCATGCAACCACATGTGTGCATGTAAGAGTGCATGTGAGTTTATGTTCATGTTTGTGGGTGTTTGTGTATTTGTGTGTGTGTGTTTGCATAAGTTCATGTGCATGTGCACATGAGAGCACATGTGTGTATATGTGTTCATGTGTATGTGCCAATGCATATGTCTGATTATGGATGTGTCCCTACATGTGTGTGCAAATGTGCGTCTAAATGAATGTGTGCATGTGTATGAAAGTTTGTGTCTAAGTGTTCATGTGCATGTATGCTTGCTGATGCATAGGTGTTTGTGTATGTTGTGTGTGTGTGTGCATGTGTGCCAGTGCACACACATTTGTGTATGTGTGTGTGTGTGTTTGGGTGCTAATGTGTGTGCATAGCCATATGCATGTGTGTGTACTTATTTTCATGTGTCATGTGTGTAAGTGTATGTGCGTGCATGTGTGCATGCTTATGTGCGTGTATATATATATGTGTGTGTGTGCATGCGTGCATATGTATTTGTGCATGACTATGCATGTGTGTGTGTAGGTGCATGCATGTGTGTATGTAGGTGTTCATGCATGCATGTACGTGTATGAGTGCCTTTGCATGTGCATATACATGTACATGTGTGAGCATTTTTATGCATGCAGATATACATGTGCATGTCTGGGAGTGTGTAGGTGTATGAGTCTATGTGATTTTGTATGTGTATATATGTGTGTGTGTGTGTGCTTACGTGTGCATGTTTACGTGCATGCTTGTATGTACATAGTTGTATGCATTTTCTTGTGTGCATGCCAATGTGCATGTTCATGTATTTGTGATTATGTGTATGTATGCATGTGTGTGCATGTGTCAGTATGTATGCTTGTTTGCATGTTTGTGCATGTGTGTATGCATGTGTTCATATGTCATTGCATGTGTAAATGCATATGTATGTGTGCACGTATGTGTATATGTGTGTATGTGTATGTGTATGTGCATGTTTTTATATCATTGAGATTATATGTGTGTTCATGCACATGTCTCTAAATGTGAGTTTTCATGTGTGTGTTAGCATGCATACATGTTAGTGAATGTGTGTATCTATGTGTATATGTGCATGTGTGTGTACACATTTTGCAGTCTGTATGTATGTGCATGTGTGGTTGTGAGCATGTGCATACATGCATGTCTAACTATGCGCATGGGTTTATGTTTGTATGCCTTTGCACATTTGTTTGCATGTGTTTTCTTATGTGTGCAGGTTGATGTGCATATGTGTGCATGTGTAGGTGTGTGTGTGGGTATGCTTGTGTGTGTGTGTGTGCATGTTCATACATGTTTGCATATAGGTCGATGCATGTGTGCATGCATGTGTTTGTGTATGTGTATGTGTGTGCATGTGTGCATGGGTTGTCCACATTCCTGTACATATATGCATGCTTTTGTCATTTTTTTCCTATGCCTACCTACGTGTGTGTGTGTGCGTGTGAATGTTTGAACATATTTACATGTTTGTGTGCATGCACATGTGTGTGTTTGTGAATGTGAGTGTATGTATGTCTACATGTTGATGCATCTTTGTGTATAGGTGAGAGTGTGTATTTGTTTAATTAGGCTTATGTGTGTGTTTATGTATTTGTGTGTTTATAGGTGCTTGCAATCATTTGCACATGTGCATGTCTCAGTACTTATGTGTTTGTGTGCCTATGCATTTGTTTTCGGTATGTATGCACAATTTCTTTCATGTGTCCTTTTGCATATGTATGTATTGTGTGTACATTTGAGTGCATGTGTGTATGTGGGTGAGTATGTTTGTTAATGTGCATGTATGTTTGTGCATGTGTGTGTGCATGTGTGTGAGCCTGTGTGTATGTTTTTGTGTATATACCTATATAGATGCACACATGTGTGTATGTTCATGCATGCATGTGTGACTATGTGTGCAAGTGTGTGTACGTGCATTTACATTTTTCTAATCATGCATGTGTGTGTGTGTGTGTGTGTTTATGTATGCATATATGCATGTGGGTGCATGTGTGCATGTGTGTTTGTGTGTTTTGGCATCTGTGTGCACATGTCCATGTGTATATTCGTGCATCTTTGTCTATTTGTTTGTGGGTTCATATGTGTGTCAATGTGCATATTTGTGTATGTATTTGTGTGTGTGTACATGTATGTGCTTGTGTATGTGTGCCTCTATGCATGTGTGTGCATGTGTTTATGATTTATTATGTGAGTGCATATGTATGTGAGCTCTTATGCTTGTTCATGTGCATGTGTGAGCATGTGGATCCATATGTGAGTGTGTCTACACATATGCATGTGGGAATAAGCATGCATGTGCATGTGAGTGCATGTGCGGGAACAAGTGTCTACATGACCTTCTGTGTATGAGTATGTGCATGTGTGTGCATGCATGTGTGCAAGTGTTTTTGCTTATATATGTGCATGCTTGCATGTGAGCACCCTTATGCATATCCATGCTAGTGTATGTGTATGTGTGTGTTTGTAGATGTGGATCTATGCATAAGTGCATACATGCATTGGTGTATGTGTATAAGTGATTATGTGTGCATGCATTTGTTCATGTGTGTATGTTGTGCACATGTGTACATGTGTGTGTATATATGTTTATTCATGTGTTTATTTGCTTGTGCATTTATGTGTGCCTGTGTGTTTGTGTGCATGTGTGTGAGTGGACATGTGCATGGGTGTATGTGTGTGTATGTTCATGTACGTGTGTGCGTAACTATGCATGCATGCATAAGTGGGTACACTTGTGTGTGGGTCTATGTGGTTGCACGTGTTTTTGCATACTTGTGTGTTCATGTGTTCTTATTTGTGTGTGTAGTGCATGCATTTGAGCATGTGTGTATACGAGCATGCATGTGCGTTTATGCATACATTTGTATGTGACTTTGTGTTTTTGTTTGCTTATGTGTGTGTGTGTCCACGTATTTTTGTGTATGTGTGTGTACATGTTCACTTGCACATGTGTGTGTGTGAGAGTGTGTGTACACTCACATTTAGGTGGGTGTGTGCCTATGTACTGTGTGTTCACGAGTGCTTATGTGTGTGGGTATGCATGTGTGTGAGTGTCAATGTGTGTATGTGTGAGCATGTCCATGCATGTGTGTGTGCTTGTGTGTATACGACTACGTGAATACATGCATTTGTGTGTGTGTGCATACAAGTTTAGGTATGCGTGTTCATCACCGTGTGAGTGTAATGTGGATACATGTGTGTGTGAGTGTTTGTGCCGTGTTTTTGTGTGTGCATGTGTTTATGTTTTTTGTGTTTTGTGTGGGTGTGTGAGTATATGAATGTATTTTATGCAAGGGTGCATGTGTACATGTGCGTGTGTGGGCATGTGAGCATGTGAGCATGTGTTGTGCATGTGTGAGTGTGTTTGTGTATATTTATGTGTGTGTGCGCATGTGCGTGCAAGTGAGCATGCATGTGTGTGCACAAGTGTCTATCTGTGTGCATGTGAATGTGTGTGTGTTATGCATATATGTACATGTTTGTGCATATGTATATGTTTGTGTGTGCATGTACATTTGTGCACATGCACATATGTGTATTTTTTTGTATTTTTACGTGAGCACATGTGTGCTTGTGTGTGAGTGCATAGGTGTGCATGTACATATTTTTTGTTATGTGTGTGCAAGCTTATGTGCTTGTGTGTAGGCATATTCGTGTGCAAGTCCGGTCCTGTGTCTCCTCATTTGTATGTAAGGTTGTGCACTTGCATGCACGCATGTGTCTATGTGTTTGTATTTATATGTATGTGTCCATGTGTGTTTGGACATGTGTATGGGTTTGTGTGTTTGAGTATTTGTGCATGTGTGCTACATAAGAACATGTGCGTGTGAGGGGGAGGATGAGATGTTGGTGTGTGTTAGAGTGCATATCTATGTTTGCATGTGCACAAATGTGTGCATCTACAAGTACATGGGTGTGTGTGTGTGTGTTTGTGTGTGTGGGTTTGCATGTGTGTATGTGTCATGTATCTTTTATGTGTGTATGTGTGTATGTGCATAAATGGGTTTGATTGCATGTGTTTATGTGTCTGTACCTATACGTGTGAGCATGTGTGACTTTGCATATGTGTTTGTGTGTGTCTATGTAAGCATGTATGTGCTTATACACATGCATGTAAGTGTGTGTGAGTGTGTGTGTGTGTGTATGTATGTGCTTGTGTTTGTACATTTGTGTGCTCTTGTGCAAGAATGTTTAGGTGTGCATGTGTGAGTGTGGATGCAAGTGTGTGCATTAGCACATGTATGTATGCATGTTTGCATGTCTATTCATGTCATTTTGTGTGCATGTCTAGATTTGTAATTGCATGTGCTTATGCAAGTGCATGTGTTTTTGTGCTATGCATTTTCACTGTGTAAAGGCACAAATGTGTGAATGTGTGTGTATGTATGGTTGTGTATTTGCATATGTGTACTTGTGCATGTGTGTGTGTGTTTATGTATGGATCAGGGTGTGTGTGTGTGCATGTTTGTGTCTATGTGCATATGTGTGTCTGTGTGCATGTGTGTGCATGGGTGTGTGTATTTCTACTCTTGTGTGTGCATGCATGTTTTTGTGTGTGTGCACATATGTGTGCATATGTATGCTTGTGTGCATGTGGCAATGTTCATGTGTAGGTGTGGTCACTTGCTTGTGCGCATGTGCGTCTGTGTTTATGCATATGTGCTTGTATGTGTGTGTGTGTGTGTGTACATATGTAAGTGTGTGCATGCATGTATGTGTGTGTGTGCATGCATTTGTGTGTGTAGTCATGTGTGTGTATACATGCATCTATGTGTATGGGGATATATTTTTGTCTGTGTGTACATCCTTATGTTTATGTGCATGTGAGTTTCTTTGTGTATCTATTTATCCATGAGTGTCAATTTTTGTGTCTATGCATGTATGCATGTGCATTCATGTGCATTTCTGTGCATGTATCACTTTATGTGCATGTATGTATCTTCATGTTCATATGTGTTATGTTCTTTTTTCCATGTGTGTGTGTGTGTGGATGTGTGGTGTGCATGCTTGTGCACATGTATGTGTGTGCGCATTTGTTTGTGTTATTAGTGTTTGTGTGCTTGTGCTTCAGTGTTTGTGCATCTGTGAGTGTGTATGTGTATATTTGTTTGTGTGTGTGCGTGCATGTGTGTATATGTTTATGAGCCTTTGTGTGTGCATGTGTTTGGTAATATGCATGTGCATTGGCATGTGTGTGTTTCTTGTTCCTGCATACTTGTGTGTGAGAGAGTGCATATCAAAGTTTGTGTGAACATCTGATTGCATGCATGCTTAAGTGTGTGTAAATGTGTGTGTGTGTGCATGCATGCGGTCGTTTGTTTGTAGGAGGGTATGTCTGTGCATTGATGCCTTGCATGAATGCAAGCATGTATGCTTATTTTTGTGTGCATGCATGTGTATATGTATATGTATGCTTGCGTGTGGGTCTATGTTTGAGTGTGTGTGTGTGTGTGTGTATGCATTTGTATATTTGTGTATTTATGCGTGCATGCATAAGTGTGCACATGTGTTTGTGCTATGTGCACTATGTGTGTGTGTGTGTTTTTGTATTTGTATATGTGTGGGCATGAATGTGCAAGTGTGTATGTGTGTGCATGTGTGTGTTTGTGTGTACATGTGTTTTTATGCATGCATGTGTATATGTGAACACGTATATGGATATAGATGTGCAAATTTGTGTATGTGGGGGTGTGCAAGTGTCTATTTATGTGTTTATCTGTGTGTGCGTGTGTCTGTGTGCCCATATGTAGATGTACATGTATGTGTCTAGAAGTGCATTAGTTTGTGTGCATGTACAAAGGTGTGTGTGCTTATGTGTGTGTGTACCTTTGGGTAATTTTTTGCTTATGCATGTGTGTGTGTGCATGTGTTTATGCATGCATTTTTGCACATCTAAGTGCATGTGAGCACATGTGAGTGTCCATGTGTTTGTGTGTGCATGTGCATATTTGTGTGTGTGCATCTATGTTTTTAAATGTGTGTATGTGTGTGAGTGTGTATATGTTTGTGTGCATGTGCATGTGTGTGCTTACATGTGCATACATGTGTGCATATGTGTGTGGTACGTGCGTGGGTGCTTGTGCATGCATGTGTATGTAGGCATGGTTGCTTGTTTGTGTGGATGCATTCGTGTGTGTATGCATTTGTGTAAGTGTGTCCACTTGTGTATGTGTGGATGTGTTTGTGTGTGGTTGTGTTTGTACTTATGCATGTGCATGATTGCGTATTCATTTGTGTATTTATGTGTGTACCTGTGTGTGTTTGCATGCATGTATGTGTGTGTATATATGCATGTGAATGTGTGTCTATTTATGTATTTGTGGGTGTTTCATGCATGTGTTTGTGTTTGTGTTTGTTTGTATGTTGTGAGCATATATGTACATATATCTTTTATTGTTTGTGTGTGTTTATACACCTGTGTACACTTAGATGTGTGTATGTATATGTGTGTTTATGTGTGTGCAAGTGTCCAAGTGTGCTTGTTTGTGGTTGTAAGTGAGTACATATGCACATGTTTGTGCTTGTGTGTGTGTACATCTTTATGTGTTTTAATGCTTATCTGTGTGTTTATGCATACATTTGTGTGCATGTAGGTGCATGTTTACATGTGTGGGTATACATGTGTTTGCATGTGCTTGTGCAAATGTGCGTGTGGTTGTGTGTATGTGGGTGCTTGTGCATTCGTGTGTGAGTGCATGCGTGTGTGTGCTTATGTGTTTGCATGGGTACATGCAAGTGTGCATGTATCTGTATGTATGTGTGTATTTATGTGTGTGAGTGTGTATGTGGTTGTGTGTGTGCAATGCATGTGTGTATGTGTGTGTGCATGTACGTGCTTGCATGTGTGTTGGTGTGTGCATGTGTCTATGTAATTATGGGTGTGACATGCACATGTTTATGTCTATTGTGTGCATGTGTGTGTACATGCCTTTGGTTGATTGTGTGCGTTTGAATACATGTGTGGACACTTGCGCGTGTGCACACAAGTATGTGCATGCATGTGCAAGTGTCCATGTGTTCTTTTGTGTGTCTACATGTGAGTGTATGTCCATTTATGTGTTTTTTCAACTATGTGTGTGGCATTGTAAATTGTGTGTACGTGTTTGTGTGTTGCATGCACTTGCATGTGTGCACACATGTGTATGTGTTTGAATGCATGTGTGTGTGTGTGTTCGTGAATATGAGTTTGTGCCTGTACAAGTGCATGAGTGTATGCATGTTAGTGAGTTTCTAATTAGGGGTGTATGTGGGTTTGTGCACACACATGCATGTGTGTATGCATGTATGTGTGTAGGTTTGCATGTATGTGTGTGTGGATATGCCTGTATAAATTTAAATGCATGTAAGTGTGCGTGTGTGCATGTGTGCCTGTGTGCATGTGTGCATTGGTGCTTGCGTACATGTGTGTGCCTGTGTGGGTATGTGGGTGTGCAATTGTGTTTGTGTGCATTTGCATGCGTGTGTGTGTGCATGTGTGCATTATTGCATTCGTGTGTGTGTGCATGTGTGCATTATTGCATGCATACATGTCAATGAATATTTAAATAGTTTTTTGTGTGTGCACTTATGTGCATGTGTATGTATGTGTGCATAGGTGTGTGAATGTATACCTATGTTTGTGTATACATGTTTGTGCATGTGCATTTATGTTAGTGTGTTTGGGCTTGTGTGGGCATGTTTGTACATCTATGTGTGCATGTGCATGTTTGTGTATATGTTTATGGGCGTGTGTGCATTTGTGTACATACCTATGTGTTTTGGTGTATCCACATGTCTGTCTACGTGTGTGAGTGTGTGTGTTTGCCTATGTCTATGGGTGCATTTGTATGTTTGAGTTGGTACATGTGTATGTGTGTGTGTCCATATGTGTGTATGCTTGTGCATGTTTGTGCATGTTTGTGCGGTTGTCTGCATTTGTGCACATTCACATGTTGACATGTCTATAAGTGTGTTTATCTTTGTGTGTGTTATCCATGCATGTGTATGTTTGTGTATACATATATGTGTATGTATGTTTATGCATTCCTACTTCTATGTGGGTATGTGCATACATGTGTACTTATGAGTGTGTGTGCACTTATGTGGGTGTATATGTGTGTGTGCATGTTCTATAGTGTTTATCTATGTATACCTACATGTGTGTGGGCATGCATATTTATGCATATGCATGTGCATTTGTGTGTGTGCTTCTACATGTGAATATACATGCATGTGTGATTAGGTGTGTGTGTGCTTGTGCATGTCCTGTATGTGTGTGTATGTCTATGTGCATGTATGAGTGCTTGGGTATTTACTTGCATTAGTGTTAGTAAATGTGTGTGCTTGAGTGTGCATGTGTGCATGCATGTACATGTGTGTGCATGTTTACATATGTATGCCTTTGGGCATTTGTGCATTTTTATGTGTGTGTTTGCATACATGAGTATGTGTCTATGTATCCATGTGTTTGTGTTATGTCATATTTGTGTGTGCTTTTACTTGTTTGTGTGTGTGAGTATTTGTATGTACTTATGCATGTGTGTGCTTCTACGCATGTGTGCACGTGTATGTGTGCGTGTGTGCGCAACTGTATACCTATGTGAGTGTGTGCATGTGTGTGAATGTGTGTATGCATGTGTGTGTCTATGTGTGATTGTGTGCGTGTATGTGTGCATATGCATTCGCATGTGTATGTGTGTCTTTGAGTGTTTTTCTATGTGCAAGGATGTGGGTGTGCATCTATACATGTATATGTGTGAGTGTGTGCCATGTGCATGCATGTATGGGCATGTGTTTGTGCTAGTGTGTGCATGCAAGTGTATGTTTGTGCATGGGTGCATTGGTGTGTTGACGTGTGGGTGCACGCATGCATGCATGTGTGTATGAGTTTGTGTGTATGTGTGCAAGCATGCATGTCTAAATGCACATGTGTGGTTGTGTGTGTGTGCCTGTGTAAGTGTTCATCTACATTTGTGCATATGTGTGTACATGTGTGGTCATGTGTGCATGTGTTTGTGTATGTGTACATGTATGTATGCATTTGTGTGCATTGACTGGCATTCATGTATATGTGTTTGTGTGCGTGCATCTGTACATGTGTGCATGTGTCTGTGTGCATGTCAGTATATGTGTTTGTGCATGTTTGTGTATGTGTCTGAGCATGCTTGTGATTATATGTCTGCATGTGTTTTCCTGTGCAAGTGTATCTAGCTGTGTGAAAGTATTTTCTTGTATTTGGGTGCTTGTTGTTTTTTGTGTGTATATGCATGTGTGTACATGCATGTGTTTGTGTATTAGGACCTATGTGTGTGTGTGTGTGTCAGTGGATGTGTATAGGTGTTTTTGTGTGTGGGTGTGTGTCTATGTGAGTGTAAGTGTGCATATGTGTGTACTTGTGTGCATGTATGGGTCCATGCATGTGTGATTAGGTGCATGCATTCATGTGCCTATGTGCATGTGTGTGCATAAATTTATGCAAGTGCACTTGTGTGCATGCATGCACATGTTTACATATGTGGGAGTGTGCATGTGTGCATGTGCACATGCATTTTTGTGCACATGTATGTGTGTGTATGTTCATGTGTACGTGAGCATGTATGGCTTTGAGTGCATGTGTGTGTGTGCGTGAAAGTTTTTATGCATGTGTGTGTTTGCATGGGCTTATACATGTGTGTTTTTGTTTGTGCATATGTGTGAGCATATATGTACATGTGTATGGTGTTTGTGTATATGCATGTGTGTATTCATGAGTGATTTTGTTTGTATGCATGTATTGTTTTGCATGTGTACATGTGTGGTTGTTTATGTGATTACAAATGCATATGTGCCTTTTTGTGTGTCTACATGGGTGTGTCTATGTGTTAGTGTGCATGTTTGTACATCTTGTTCTTGTTTCTACTTGTGTGGATGTGTTTGGAAATGCATGTGTGCTTGTGTGTATGTTTGCCTGATCATGGGTGTGTGCATGTCTTCGCCTATGGATGTGTGTGCATGTGTTGGTGTGAGTGCACAAGTGTGTTTGTGTGCATGTGCATGTGTGTATGTGTATATGTGTGTGTGTTTGTGTGCATGTATGTGTGCATGTGGGTGCATGCATGCATATGTGTGTAGCTTGTCCATGTGTCATGCCAATGTGTGTGCATGAGTGCATGACTTTGAATGTGCATGTGCATGAATGTGTATGCACGTGTGTGTGTACATGTGCATGTGCACATGTGTGTGTGCATATATCTACATTCTCACGTGTGTGTGTGAGTGCATGTGGATGCATCTTCGAGTGTTAGTACTAGTGTGTGTGTGTGTGTGTGTGTATGTCTGTGTCCATGCCTATATGGGTATGTGCAAGTGTGTGTACATTTATTTGCAAGTGTGTTTTTATATTTTTACATTCATTCTTGTGTGTACACATGAGAATGTGTGTGTGCATACAACTGTGTGTATGCAAATAAAATGTATGTCTGTGTGTACATGTGTGTGATCGTGTGTGTGCACATACCATGTATGTCTACGTGTGTATATGTGTGTAATCATTTGTGTGCACGTGTCTGTGCATGTGCACATGTAATTGTGTGTGCTTGTGCATGTGTGTGTGTATACATACAAGATTATGTGTGTGTGTGTGCATGTATTTGAGCTTGTGCTTGTGTATGTTTGTGTATACTATGCAGGTGCATGTGCATGTGCATGTGTGTTTCTATATGCAAGAGTCTGTATGAGTGTGTGCACATGCACGTTTGTTTATATGCTTGCATGTGTGTTTGTGTGTGTGTGTGTGTGTGCTTGTGTGGATTTGTGTGTATGCTTGTGTAGATGTATGTGTTTGCATGTGTGTGTGCATATGTATACTTGTGTTTATTCAACTGTGAGTGTTTGTGTCTTTGTGTTTGTATGGGTGTGTTTTCTAATATATGTTCAATTGTGTTCATGTGTGTGCATGTGCGTGCATGTGATCATGCTAGGGTGCACTTGTGTGTGTGTGTGTGTGTGCACGATTAAGTGCATGTGAGCATGTTCATGCATGACTATTTGTGTGCATTTGCTCATACGTGTGTGCGTGTGTGTGTGTGTATATATCTGTTCTTGTACAACTCTATTTATGTATTCATGTATATGTGTACATATGTGAATGCATGTGGGAGCATATGTGTGTGTGTGTATATGTGTATGTGCATGTGTGTGTATTTGTGTGTCTTTGCATGTGCATGTGTGTGCATGCATTTTGAGTTTTCATATGTATGTGCGTTTGTATGAACGTGCATTTGCTTGCGCAAGCATTTGGTTGTGAGCATGTTTACACCTTTGTATGTGTTCAGAGAAAGAGCATGTGTGTGCATAAGAATGTGCATGTGTGTTTGCATGTGTTTATGTGTGTTCTTGTGAATGTGTTTATGTGAGTGAGTGTATATGCATGTGGGTGTGGGTGTGTGTGTGTATACTTATGTGTTTATGTGTTCCTATGTGTGGATACATGCATATGTGCAAGCAATTATGCATTCATGCATGTTCATACATACAAACACATGTGCATGCATGGGTGTGACTGTGTGCTCATGTATTCATCCATGTTCACACACATGTGTGCATGTGTGTGCATGCTTTTGTGTGTCTTTATGCATGTGGACATATGTGTTTGCTTGCGTGTGTGTGTTTGCTTGCGGGTGTGTGTGAGTATGTGCATGCTTGTATGGTATGCATCTGTATACATGTGCATGCTTGTGTGTGCTTGTGTGTTTGGGATGTACATGTGTGAATGAATGATTATGTTCAATTATGCATGAGTTCATATGTTGGTGCATGTGTTTGTGTGTAGGTGTGTGTGCATATGCATTTGTGTGGGTGAGTTTAAATTCATGTATGTGTATGTGTATATGAGTGTGTGTATGTGAGCATGTTTGCACATGCATGTGCATGCCTTTACATGTGCATGTGCATATGAGTGCTTGTTTTTTCCTATGTATGTGTTTGTGTGTGTGCATATCTGTATGGGTGTGTGAGTGTGTGGGTGTGTCCATGCATGTATGTAAAAATTAGTGCATGTGTCGGTGTGTGCATGCATGTGTATGTGTGCATATGTAGGTTGTGGGTATACGTGGGTGTGTATGTGTTTGTGTACATGTGTGTATGCATGTGTGTATATAGATGTGGGTGTATGTATATGGGTATGAGTGCACATGTATGCATGTGCATGCTTATGTGAGTCTGTGTGCATGCATTCTTGTGCATGTGTGCATGTGTGTGTGTGTGTGTGCACGTGTATGTGAGTGTATGTGTGTATGAGTATGTGTGTGCTTGTGTGTGTTGACATGCATGTGCATGTGTCTGTGTGTGTATGTGCATGCACATGTGTGTGTGTGTTTGTCCATTCATGTATATGTTTGTGAGTGTTTTCATGTGCACTTGTGTGTACACATATGTGAGTTTGTTTGTACGCTTTTTTATCTTATTTGTATATGCATGTGTGAACTTATGCATGTTCATATGTGTGCGTATGTCTGCATGTGTGTTCTACACAAATGCATGTGTGCCAATTAGTGTGAATGTATGTGTGTGTTTACATATCTATGTATGAATGTGTGTATGTGTTATGCATGTGTCTGCTTGTTTTTTGTGTTTGTCTATGCATACATATTTGTGTTCGTGTGCATTTGTGTGCATGTGTGTATGTGTGTACAAGTGTGCATTCGTGCATTTGTGTGTGCATCTATGGTTTTGGCTGTGCATGCGAGTGTGGGCATGGGCATGTGTGTTGAGCACTAATGTTTGCTTGTGTGAGTATGTGTGCATGTGTGTATGCATATATATGTGCTTCTGTGTGCTTATATATATAAATATATATATATTTGTGTGTGGGTATGCATGTGTGCATGGGTGTATATGCATCCAAGAGTGTGCATGTGTGTGTAAGTGCATGCTACTTGTGCATGTAACTGTAGGCACATGTGCATATGTCAATGCATGTATGTGTTTATGAGTGTGTGTGTGTGTGCATCCACATGTGCATGTGTTGCTATTTATGTGTGTGCATGTGATTCTGTACATATGCACGTGTGTGTATGTGTGTGTGCTTGTACTTGTGTATATGAGTGTGTGCATTTGTGCATGTGCATATGCCCATTTGTGCATGTGCATGAGCTTGGGCTCATGCACATGTGTGTGCATACGAGTGTGCATGTGTGTGTGCCTGTGTACATGTTCGATTTTTTTTGTGAGCGTGTGTTTGTTCATGCATGTTTGTGTTTGCATATGCATGCTAGTGTGTACCTATGTGTGTAAGTTTATGCACACAAGTATTTGTGAGTGTAAGTGTGTGTGCTTCTCTCTATGGATGTGTGTAGGTTTTTGAGTGCATGTGCATGTTTCTACATACCTTCTTGTGTGTGTATATGCATATAGTGCATTTGTGTGTGTGTGTGTATGTGTGTTTGTGTGTGTGTGTTTGCATGTTTGTATGTTTGCATGTGTTTCTATTTGTGTGTGTGTGTTCATGTGCACATTCACGTGTGTGTGTGTGTGTAAATTTGCTTATTCATACATATGTGCATGTTTGTGGGCTTGTGCTTATGCATGTATGTGTGCATGTGTGTGTGAGTTTGCATGCATGTACGCATATGCATGTGTATGTGTATGTTTGCATGGGTGTGTGTTTTAACATGTGTGTGCTTCTGCATGCATGTCTGTGCATGCACATGTGTGTGAGTGCATATGTGTGTGTATGTGTGCATGTACATGTGTGTGTGTGTATGTGTGAGTACATGTGTGCATATTTTTATGTGTGTTCCTGCACATGTGTGCTTGCACACATGTGTGAATGTGTGTGCATGTATGTGCATGTGTGAGTGTGTGTATGTGTATGTGTGTGTGCATGTCTTAGTGTGTTTGTGTTGTATTTGTGTATGTGTGCATGTCTTTGTGCATGTATACTTTTTGTATCTTTGTTGCTTGTATGTGAATGTTTGTGTATGTGTGTATGTGCATGTGTACATGTATGCTTAAATGTGTGCATGCATAGATGTGCTCATATGTGTGGGTGCTTGTGTGTATTTGTGTGTGCATATGTGTGTGTATGTTTGAGTATGGGTGGGTGTGTGCATGCAAGCGTATGTGTGGGCATGTAATTGTGTGCCAATGAGTTCATACATGTGCGTGTGTTTGTGTGCATGTGTGTTCATTTGGGTTTATACATATGTATGTGCATGTATGCATACACAATTATATACACATGTGTGTATGTATGCATGTGCTTGTGTGTGTGTGAGTGTGTCTATATGTGTTAATTTGTGTATATTTGTGTGTAAGTGTGTATATATGTATTTGAGTGTATCTATGTATGTAATTGTGCATGTGTGAGTTTGTTAGTGTTCATGTGTATATCCATATGTGTACTTATCTATGTGGGTGTGAGTGCATGCACACATGTTTGTGCTTGATTATGGGTTTGTGTGTCTATACAAGTGTGATTTAGTGTTCATGTATGTGTACTATTTGTACATGTTTTTGCATGCAAGTGAATGTGTGTATCCATGTGTGCATGCATGTGCATTCTTGTGCATGTCGGTATGCATGTGTTTTGAGCTTGTGTTTGCAATTTGTGGTCCAATGTCTGTGTGTATGTGTGCTTGTGGTTGTGCATCTACAATTTTATGCATGTGCTTGTTAATGTTTGTATGTGTATGTGTGTGTATGTTTTGTGCATGTGCATATGCGTGTGGGTGCATGGGAGCACATGTTCTGTGCATGCATGTGTGTGTTTGTGTATATGTCCATGTGTGTGCTTGTGCATGTTTTTATAATTCATACACATGTGCAAGCATGGGTGTACAAGTGTGTGTGGGGTGGTGGATGTGTGTGCTTATGTGCATAAGTGCAAGTAAGCATTTGCATGTGTGTGTGTGTCTATGGGTCACAATGTGTGTGTACAGGTGCATGTGTGTGCACATGCATGTGTGTGCACATGTGTGTTTGCATTTGTGTGTTAGTGCACATGCGTAGGTTTGTATGTGCATGTGTGTTGTGTGCATACAGGTATGCATAAATGTTGAGTACGTACATATGAATGTGCATATGGGATATGTGCATGCATTCGTAAGTGTGTATGTGCATACATGTGTGTTTGGGCATGTGTGTGTATCTGTGTATGTGTGTGCTTGTGCATGCTTGTTAGTGTGATTGTGCAATTGTGTATGTGTTTGTGCATAAGTGTGTGTGCCTATGGGTGCAAGATGGTGTTTGTGGGTGTGGATGCATGCACATGTGTGTGTCTTCATATGTGTGTGCAAGTGTGTGTGTTTGAGCATATGTGTATAGGTGTGAATGTGTGCATTTTGATGTGCTTGGAAGTGTGCATGGGTGTATGCACAAGCACATGCATGAGCTTGTGAGTGCATGTGTGTGTGTGTGTCTCCGTGTGCTCACATGTGCATGCACATTTGCTTTGTGTCTATTTGTGTGAATGTGAATGCGTGTGTGTGTTCATGTTTTTGAGCATGCGTGAGCTTGCACATGTGTGTATGTGTGTGTGTGTGCATGCATGAGAGTGTGTATGTTAATGTTGGGCATGTGCATGTATGTGTGTGTGCATATGTGCTTTTGCGCATATGTGAATGTGTTTCTATGTTTGACCAAGTGAGTGTACGTGTGTGCATGCCTGTGTGTGTGAATGTGTGTCTATGTGTGCATGTGCATGCACGTGAGTGTGTTTGTCTATCTATGTGTGTGAATGTACATGTGTGTGCATGTGCATATGGTTGTGCATGAATTTCTCAATGCATGCAAGTGTGCTTACACTTGTGTGTTATTGGGTGCGAGCATTTATATGCATGTGTCTGTGTGTACATGCATATGTCTATGTATGTGTATGTATTTGTGTGTGAGTGCATGTCTTTTTGTGCTCTTCCATGTGTCTAAGTGTGGATGTGTACTTGTGTGAATGTGTGTGATTGTTTGTGCCTACAGATGTGTGTGTGAAAATGCAAGTGTGTATGTATGGATGTGTGGTTAAGTATGTGGGTGCATATGTGGTTGTGTGTGTATGCACAAGTGTGACTGCATACGTGAGTGTGAGTGCTTGGGTGTGTTTGTGTGTGCCTTTGTGTGTTCATGTACTTGTCTGAGTGGGTGTGCTTGTGTTTGCATGTGTGGGTGTTTGTACGTGGGTGCACTTGTTTGTGTGTACATGAGTGTATGCATGTGTGTGTGTGTGTATGCATTAGTGTGCATGTGTGTGTAAGAGCATTTGTGCATTTGTGTGAGCATATTCTTGCATGTGTGTGGTATGTATAATGTGTGGGTTGTATGTGCATAAATGCATGAGTATGTGTATGTGTTCTTATGTTCATGCTTGCACTTGTGTGCATGTCTATGCATGAGTGTGCGTGTGTGCATGCATAAGCTAGTATGTGTGTGCATGCATGTTTATTTGTGTGGGTTTGTGTGTGTGCAAGTGTGCATAAGTGTGCATGTGTGTTCCTTCGCACTTGTGTATATGTGTGTGTATGAGTGCTTCTATGTATTTGGGTGCATGTGTGCCTACATATAGACATACTTGCGTGAGTATATGTGTGGATGTATGCAAGTGTGTGTGTGTTTGTGCATTTGTGCATGCATGCATTACCATGCACATATGCATGTAAGCGTGTGCATGTGTCTGTGTTCATTTGTGCATGCGCATATGCATTTGTAAATGTGTATGCATGTTTGTGTGCGTATGCTTGTGTGCATGTATATGTGTGTGCATATACATGCACGTGTGACTATGTGTACATGTGTGTGTGTGTGCATGCTTTCTTGCAAATGCATGCATGTTTGCATGCATATTGTGCATGTGTGTGTACATGTGTATCAATCTTTGTGTGTGTCGATGCAAGTGCGTGCATAATGTGCATAGGAGTGCATGTGTAGTTACATGAGTGCTTGTATATATGTATATATGCATGTGTGTGTGTGTGCTTATGTTGATGTGTGCACATGTGTGTGCATATGGGTGTGTCTATGTTCATATGTGCATGTGTGCTCGTGTGAGTTTATGTGTATGGGTTCGTGCATGTTTCTGTGCATTTGCATGAGTGTGTTTGTACATTTGCATGAGTATGTGTCTATATATGTGTTTGTGTGTGTGCATGTGTGTGTATATGTGATTGTGTGTATACACTTGCATGTATGTTCGTGTGCATATGTGTATGCATGTGTGTTCATGTGCATGTCTATATATGTGCAAGTGTGTGTGGGTGTGTGCATGTGTTTGTGCATGCCATGTGTGTGTACTTTTGTGTGCATGTGTACAAGCATGTGTGTAGGTATGTATGAGTGCAAATGTGAGTACACGGTTTTGTCTATGTGTGCATGTGTGTGTGTATGAGTGTGTGTGTGTGTGTGTACATGAGTGTGTGTATGTGTGTTTACGCATGTGCACAAGTGTGTACATGTCTAAGTGCCTATGCATGTGCACGTGTAGCTACATGTATGACTTTGTGCATTTGTGTGTGTACCAATGTTTATTCATGTGCATACACATGTATGTTTGTGCTTATGTAGCTGCGTGTGTATGTGTGGCCGAGTGTGTGCATAATTATGTGTGTGTGTGTGAGCATTTTCGTATCTGTTAGAGTGTGTACAAGCATTCGTGTCTATGTGTGCAAGCATGTTTATGCATGTATGTGTGTGTGTGTGCACGTGCATGCAAGTGTTCCAATGTGTGCTTGTGCTTCCATGTGTGTACGCATATGTGCGTATGTGTGCATATGTGTGTCTATGTGTGTTCATGTTCATGTGTGTCTACATGTACGTGTGCGTGCTAGTGTATTTGTTCATGTGCAAGTTTGCATGTGTGCACATTTGTGTTTGTGTGTGTGCATGTGTGTGTAACTGCATGTACATGTGTGTGCATGTGCATGCATATGTGTATACATGTGTGTGTGCATTGTTTGTGTGTATTTAAAGATGTGCATCTATTGATATGGGTTTATGTGTGTTTATGTTTGTGTTTGTGGTTATACATTTATGTATACTTGTGGGTTTGTGTGTTCTTGTGTGTAAGTGGGTACTTTCATGTGTGCATGTGTTCTTGCATGTGCCCTTATGTGTGTGTGTTTTTGCTTATGTTCACTCAGTTGTTCTTACATGCATGCATGTATGCATGTGTGTCTGCATACATGCATAAGCATACTTGTGCACACGTGTGTGTGTCGACATGTCTATGTATGGATGTGTGTGTGTATTTTTGTGTGTGTGCATATGCAAGTGCATGTGTTTGCATGCATGTTTGTTTATATGTGCATTTCTGCATATGTGTGCACACGACTGAGTGTGTGCGTGTGTGTGGACATGCCTGTACATCAGTGTCGGTGTGTATCAGCATGTGTGTGTTTCTGTATAAGTGTGAGTGAGTGCATTTGTGTGTGTATGTATGTGTCTATGATTCTATGTCTGGGTTGTGCACATGTGCATGTATGTGTGTGTGTTTAGGAGTGTGTGCATGCATGTATGACAATGTGTGTGCCTGTGTTTATGTGTATGTGAATGCATGTGCATCCATGTACTTATGCTTGTGTGTGCATTCATTTTGTGTTTATATGTGTGTACTTGTGTGCTTGTGTGTGTGTGTGGGGGGGGTATGTCTAAGTGCATGTTTGCACGTTTGTGTTTGTGCATATCTATGTGTGTGTGTTTGTGTGCTTATGCATGTGGATGCATGCATGTGTGTGAGTCCATGTGCTTTCGTGTGCATGTGTGCATGTACATGTGTGTGCACATATGTGTGCATGTTTGTGTGTTGGAGTGTGTGCATGTGAACGTGCATATGAGCATGCATACCTATGTGTGCATGTTTATGTGTGTGCATGTGCACGTGTGTGTGTGTGCTTATATGTGTATGCGTGGACTTGTATATGTTTGTGTGTTTGCAAGTGTGTGTGTGTGTTTGTGCATGTGTATGAAATTGCACGTATGTGCATTTGTATGTGTGTTTGTGAATGTATGTGCATGTGTGTTTGTGTATTTGTGCATGAGTTTGTGTGTGTGCATGTACATGCATGGGTGAGTGTTTATGTGCGTAAGATCATGAGCATAAGCATGTTCATGGTCTTGTGAATGTGTCTATGTAAAAGTGTGTGTGTGTGTGTGTGCATGCATTTGGATGTGTATGAATTATAGTGCATGTTAATGTGCATGGATATTTGTGGTTGTCCTTATCTTTGTGTACTATGTATTTGTGTGTCCTAGTATGTGTGTTGGTGCATGAATGTCTCAAGTATTTGAGTGTGTGCGCATACATGCTTGCATGTACTTGTATGCACGAACATGTGTTCGGGTGTATGTGTGTGTATGTAAATGTGCATGTTTGCATGCATGAGTGTGCATGTGTGCATTTTTATATGTGATTGTGCACATGCAGGTGTTTACATCTACTATGTGGTGTGTGAGTGTGTTTTTGTGCATGTGTTGGTATGCATGTGCATAGGCATACATGTGCTTGTGCATGCACAAACACATGTACTTGTGTGCATGCATGTTTGTGTGTGTGTGTGTGCATGTGCATGTGTGTGAGCATTTGTATGCTTGCATATATGTGCATGCGTGTGCATCTTAGTGTCAATGAGCATGTGTTTACATATGCATGTGCATGTGTGTCACTGTGTGTTTTTGTTTGTGTGTATGTATGTGTGTATGCATGTGCGAATTGGTGTGTATGTTTGTATGCATGAGTGTGTATGCATTAGGAGTGTGGGTATGGGTGTGTGCATGTGCATATATTTACACATTTATGTGTGCACACTTGTACATATGTGGGTGCATATGGGTGTGCATGTGTGCATGTATTGGTGTGCTTGTGTGTCTATGTGTTTTGGCATGTGTGCATATGCTTGTGCACATGTTTGTATATGTGTGTGTTTGCATGTATGTGCATGTGAGTGTATACATTCTTGTGTGCATGTGTGTATGCACGTGTGTTCGTGTGTGTGTGTGTGTTATTCACACCTGTGCATCTATGTGTGCATGAGTCTAATACTGTGTGTGTGTGTGTGCATGTGCATGTGTGTCCATGCTTGTGTGTGTTTGCATGTGTGCATGTGTGCTTATGTGGGCAGGTACACATTCTTATGTGTGTGTGTATGCACATGGTTGCATGTTCTTGAGTGTGCATGTGTGTGTGCATGCATGCAAGTTTATAAGTGCATGTATGTGAGTCTATATGTGCATGTATATGTGTAATTGTGTTAGTGAATGCATGTACATGTGTGTGTGTGCGTGTGTTTGCATGAGTGAGTATGTTTGTGTGAGCATGTGCAAGCATGTCTGTGTGCACATATGTGTAGATTCTATGTGCCCCATGTGTATGTTTGTATGTCTGTGTGCATGCATGTGTGTGTACACATGTGTAGATGTTCGTTTAAGTGGGTGTGTGTGTTCATGTGTGCAGGTACGTGTGCATCAGTGTATGTGTGTGTGCATTCATGCAAGTGTGTGTACGTGTGTTGTTTGTGCGTGGATATGTTTGTGTGCACAAGTTAGTGTTCTTGTTTGTGTGTTTGTTGAGTGCCTACGTGTGTACATATGTGTGCACATGTGTGCTCTTATTTGTGTGTTAGTATGTGTATATGCATGTGCATGAATGTTTATGAGCTTAGTTTTTGTGAATTTACATTAGTGCACATGTGTGTGATTATGTAGGTGTGTATGAGTGTGCTTACATGTGTGTGCATATGTATGCATGTGTATTCATGCTTTTGTGTGTGCACGTGTATGTGTGTGTGTATGCATGTAACTATGTGCCTCTATTTTTGTGTGTCTGTAGTTGTGCATGTGCATGCTTTTTTAAGTGTGTGTGTATGCTTGTGTAATTGTGTGTGCATGCTTTTGTAAGTGTGTGTGCATGTTTGTGTGAGTGCATATGCATGCATATGTGTTTGTGTGTTTGTGTGTGTGTGTGTATGTGTGTGTGTGTGCATGCATGCATGTCTGCATATGCTTCTACACAAATGCATGTTTGCATGCGAGTGAGCACATGTGTGTATCACCACGTTTGTGATTGCATGTGTGTGGTTGTTGTGTACATGGATATATGCATGTGTATGTGTGCATGATTATTTTTGTGGGCCTATGCACACATGTGTACAATTGTGCATGTGTTCAATTATGTGTGTGTGTGTGTGCATGTACATGTTCATGTGTGTGTGTATGCGTGTGCATGATCACGTGTGTTGTTTGTATGAGTCCCTACATGTGTCTTTGTGCTTGTGCATGTGTGTGTGTGTGTGTATGTGTGCATGTGTGTTTGTATGTGCATGAGTGGTCATGTGTGTGCCTTATATGTGTGTTTATGCATGCTTATGGATAGGTGTGGAAGCAAGCATGTAAATATGTCTACATGTGCATGTGTTTTTGTGTGCATGTGCATGTTTGTCTGTGTGTTTTAATTTATGTGTGTGTATGTGTGCTTGAGTGTATGCATGTGCATATGTGTGTGTTTATTTGTGTGTGTGGATGTTTATGCATACATTTATGTGTATGTATGCATATGTCTTTATATGAGTTCTTGAATATGTTTATGGCTATGTTCATGTGTGCTTGCATGCATGTGATCAAATGCATATGTGTGTCTATGTGTGCGTCTACATGTTTTTTGTTTGAGTTTATGTGCATGTGTATTTGTGTGTTTGTGCATGGTAGTGTGTGATTGTGTGTGTGCATGTGCTTTTGTGTCCATGATTGCGTGTGAGTGTGTTGTATGCTTGTGGCTTGTGTGTACATATGTGTGCTATGCATGCATGTGTGCATGTGTCACTATGGTCATGTGTGAATGTATGTGTGCCTTTTGCATGTGTACATGTGGCATGTGTATGCTTTGTATTTGTAAGTGTGCATGTGTGCTTTAGTGTGTGTTCGAATGTGCATACATGTTCCTATGTCAATGTTTGTGCTTGCATATATGTGTTAATGTGGGTGCGTGTGCATTCACATGTGTATGTGTGTATGTCTACGTCTATGTCATTTGTGTGTGCATGTGTATATATGCATGCATGATTATGTGTGGGTGCATGTTCATGCACATGTGCATTTGGGATTTTGTGTCATGTTGTGTGTGTGAGCGTGCACACGTGCACACGTGCACCTGTCTATGTTGGTGAGTTTGTTGGTGCTTTTAGGTGTTTGTGTGCATAGGTTTGTGTTTTTGTGCATGCATACTTGTGTGTGTGTCTTCATGTGCATGTGTGTTCATATTTATGTGCATATGTGCTTCTATATGAGTGCATGTGTGCATGTGCATGTCTGCATGTGTGTACATATATGTGTAAATGTGTTTGTGCAAGTGTGTGTGTACATATGCATGCATGTGCACATGCTTTTGCATGCATGTGCATGTCTGCTTGTTTGCTTGCATTTGGGTTCAAGTGTGCATGCATGTGTGTGTGTGTGTGTTTGCATATGTACATGTGTGTTATTGTATGTTTATGTGTATGAACATTTAAGTGTATGATTGTTTGTATATGTGTGAATGTGAGTGTGTTTGTGTATCCATGTGGGTGTGTTATGCTTTGTGCATGCAACTATGTGGGTTTGCCTATGTTTGTGAGTACATGTGCCTGAGTGTATGTGGTTGTCCACATGTGTGTATCCTTATCTTTGTTTGCAAGTGTTCATTTGTGATGTGAGTGTGTACGTGAATACATGTGTGTTTATCTTTATGGATGCAAGTGTGAGCATAGGTAAGTGTGGTTGTTTATGTGTATGTGTCGATGTGTGTGTGTATCTATATGCTGTCTTGTGTGCATGCATGTGTGCATGTTTACAATTATATGTAGCTTTGCATTTGTGTACACATGAAAGCATGCATATGTGTATGTGTGGGTGTGGGTTATGAATGTTGTTATGCAAGAGTTTGTGCAAGGATGCTTGTGTGTTTGTACATATGAATTCATGTTGTTTGTTAGTGCATGCAAATGTTTGAGTGTATGGTTAAGTGTGTGCTTGTGTGTGTGTGTGTGTGCATGCTAGTGTGTCTATGTGCATTTGTGTATGTGTGTATGAATGCACATGTCTATATGTGGTTGTGTGTGAAAGTTTGCCTATTCATGTGTGTGTGATTATGTGCATTCATATGCATGTTCATGTATTAGAATTTGTGTGCAAAATATTGTGTGTGTGTCTTTGTGCAAGTGTCCATGTGTGTGTGCTTATGCCTATAGGCTTGTGTGCATGTGCACATGCGAGCATGTGTGTATGTGCATAGGTGTGTGTTGGTGTGTGCACTTAAGTGCATGTGTGTATGTGTGCCTGTGTGAGCACACACATACATGGGTGTACAGATGATTGCATGGGTGCCTGTGTAGTGTGTGTTTGTGTGTGTGTGAGTGTGTATGTGTATACATATGCACATGTCTACATGTGACTGTACTTGCATGTGTGTCTTTTCAACTGTGTGTGTGTGTGTGTGTGCATGTGTGTGCATATGTGTGTTCATGTGAGCATGTCTACTTGTGTGCATATGTGTGTGCATTTGTGCATGTATATGTGCATGTGCATGTGCTTGTACACACCTATGTGCATGTTTGCATGTGCAAGTCTTTGCATGCTTGTCTATACGTGTTCTTGTGTGTGTGCCTATGATTGTGTTTGCATATGTGGATGTACATGCATGTTTGTGTGTATGAGTGCATGTGTGCATGTTTATCTACATGTGCATGTGTTTTGTGCAAGTGTTTGTATGCATGTGCATGTGTATATATGTGTACAAGAACATGTGTATCAATGTGCATGTATATGTGTGCATTTGACTTTGTGTATGGGCATGTGTGCATTTGAGCATCCATGCATGTGTGTTTATGTGTGTGATTGTGTGTGCATGTGCCTATATATGTGCATATGTGTATTTGTGTGTACGTGTGGTTATGGCTATGTGTGTACACATGCATGTGTGCTGGGTGTTTGCATCTATGCCAGTTTGTGTGCACGTATATGTGCTTGTGACTGTATTAGTATATACGAGTGTGCATGCTTGTGCGTTTGGGTGTGTTCGGGTATGTGTAGGTTTGTTTTCATGCATGTTTGTCTATACATGTAAGTATGTGTGTGTGCATGTGTG
>JAIUJO010003295.1:67500-70000 GCA_023846275.1 Vanilla planifolia
GGAAGAAGAAGAAGAAGAAGAGGAGAAGAAGAAGAAGAAGAAGAAAAAGAAGAAGTTGAAGAGGAAGAAGAAGAAGAAGAAGAAGAAGAAGAAGAAGATGATGATGATGATGTAGAAGATGAAGATGAAGAAGAAGAAGGCAGAGAAGAAGAAGACATAGAAGAAGAAGAAGAAGAAGGAGAAAAAGAAGAAGTGAAAGAGTTTGAGGATGAAAAAGAAGTAGAAGAAGATGATGAAGAAGAAGAAGGAGGAGAAGAAGAAGCTGAAGAAGGAGGAGAAGAAGAAGAAGATGTAGTAGAAGAAGAAGAAGAAGAAGAAGCAGAAGAAGAAGAAGAAGAATAAGAAGAAGAAGTAGAAGAAGAAGAAGAAAAAGAAGAAGAGGAGAACAAGAAGAAGAATAATAATAATAATAATACTAAGAAGAAGGAGGAGAGGAAGTAGAAGAAAAAGAAGAAGAAAAAGTAGAAGAAGAAGAAGAAGGGCAAGAAGAAGAAGGAGTAGAAGAAGAAGGAAAATAATAATAATATTAAGAAGAAGAATTTGTAGAAGAAAAATAAGCTGATAAGAAAGAAGAAGAAGAAGAAGAAGAAGAATAGGAAGAAGAAGAAGAAGATGAAGAAGGGTTAGATGAAAAAGAAGAAGAAGAAGATGGAGAAGAAGAATAATAATAACAAGAAGAAGAGGAAGAAGAAGAATAAGAGGAAAAAGAAGAAGAAGAAGAAAAAGAAGAAGTAGCAGAAGAAGAAGATGAACAAAAAGGAATAGAAGAAGAAGAAGATTAAGAAGATGTAGATGAAGAAAAAGAAGAAGATGGAGAAGCTGAAGGAGAAGATGTAGAAGAATAGGAGAAAATGAAGGAGAAGAGAAATTAGAAGAAGAGGAAGAAGAAGAAGAAGAAGAAGAAGAAGAAGTTGAAGAAGAAGAAGAACAAGGAGATGGACAAGAAGAACAAGAAGGGAAAGAAGAAGAAGAATAGTAGAAGAGGAAGAAGTAGGAGAAGAAGAAGAAGAAGAAGAAAAAGAAGAAGAAGAAGAAGATGAAGAAGAAGATGTAGAAGAAGAAGAAGATGATGATGATGAAGAAGAAGAAGATGAAGAAGAAGAAGAAGAAGATGATAAAGAAGAAGAAGATGAAGAAGAAGAAGATGAAGAAGAAGAAGAGGAAGACGAAGAAGATGTAGAAGAAGAAGAGAGGAAGAAGAACAAGCTGACGAATAGCAAGAAGAAGAAGAAGAAGAAGTGGAAGAAGAACAAATAGAAGAAGACACAGAAGAAGAAAGAAGAGAAGCTGGAGAAGAAGAAGAAGATGAAGAAGAAGAGAAAGCTAAAGAAGAGGTCCAAAAGGAAGAAGAAGAAGAAGCTGAAGAAGAAGAAGGAGAAGGAGAAGGAAAAGAAGAAGAAGAAGAAGAAGATGATGATGATGATGAAGAAGAAGAAGACGAAGAAGGAGAAAAAGAAGAGGGGAGAAGAAGAAGAAGAAGAAGAACAAGGAGAAGAAGAAGTAGAAGAATATGCAGAAGAAGATGATGAAGAAGATGAAATAGAAGAAGAACATGGATGTGTTGAAGAAGGAGAAGATGAAGAAGAAGAAGAAGAAGAAGAAGTTGAAGAAGTAGAAGAAGAAGGCAAAGAAGAGGAAGAAGAAGAAGAAGAAGAAGAATAAGGAGAAGAAGAAGAAGAAAAAGAAGAGGAAGAAGAAGAAGAAGAAGAAGAAGAAGAAGAAAAAGATGGTGAAGAAGAAGAAGAAGAAGAAGCAGAAGAAGAAATAGCAGAAGAAGAAGAAGATGAAGAGGAGGAAGAGAATAATAATAATAATAATAATAATAATATTATTATTATTATTATTATTATATTAATAATCAGTAGAAGAAGAAGAAGTAAAAGAAGTAGAAGAAGAAGAAGAAGAGTAAGAGGGAGAAGAAGTAGAAGAAGAAGGAGAAGAAGAAGAATAATAATAAGAATTTGAAGAAGAAGAGTAAGAGGAAAAGAAGAAGAAGAAAAAGGAGAAGAAGAGGAAGAAATAGAAGAAGAAGAAGATGAAGATGAAGAAGATTTAGATGAATAAGAAGGAGAAGATGCAGAAGAAGAAGAATAAGAAGAAGATGAAGAAGATGAACAAGAGGAAAAAGATGAAGAAGAAGTAGAAGAAGAAGAAGAAGAAGAACAAGAACAAGAAGAACAAGAAGAAGAAGAAAAATAAGAAGATGAAGATGAAGAAGGAGAAAAAGAAGAAGAAGATTAAGAAGATATAGATGAAGAAGAAGAAGAAGAAGAAGCTGAAGAATAAGATTTAGAAGAATAAGGAGAACAAGAAGAAGAAAAGAAAGAAGAAGAAGAGAAAAAAGAAAAAGAAATAGAAGAAGCTAAAGAAGAAGAACAAGGAGAAGGACAATAAGAAGAAGGGAAAGAAGAAGAAGAAGAAGAAGTTGAAGTTGAAGAAGAAGAAGAAATAGAAGAAGAAGATGATGATGACGATAATGAAGAAGAAGAAGTAGAAGAAG
>JAIUJO010000493.1:0-35000 GCA_023846275.1 Vanilla planifolia
TCTCTTACAAACAAAATAGGTGCACCCCATGGGGGATACACTGGGTCTGATAAATCCCTTGTCTAATAATTCCTGATTTTGCACCTTTAATTCTTGAAGCTCGGCTGGTGCCATACGATAAGGAGATTTGGAAATTGGCTCAGCGCCTGGAATCAACTGAATTTCAAATTCTATTTCTCTATCAGGAGGTAATCCAGGCAACTCTTCTGGAAAAATGTCTAGATATTCCTGAACAACTGGTACCTCTGTGGGTTTACAAAATTTCATGTCCAAATCCACAATAGATACCAAGCATCCTTCGCATCCTTTGCCAAGTAGCTTTTGTGCCTTGAGCATAGATATTAAAGGAATTTTCCTTCCTTGGCCGAAGTAAATTAATTTATCTTCCCCAGGGATTTGAATTTCAATCCGCTTTTCATAGCAATCAATTTTCACTTTATGATCAAACAGCCAATCCATGCCAAAAATTACATCAAATTCTGTAATAGGAAGAATATGCAATAATGTCAAGAATTTTCTTCCCTTGATGTATATCTCTTCTTCAATAAAATTCTCCACTCGGATATTATTTCCATCAGGCATTTTAACCATTAACAGGTCCTTCACAGGTTGCAACAAAATATCTAGCTGACTCATATACGAGTCGAGAGAAAAGAGTGTGATGCCCCACAATCAAAAGAATAGAGACAGGTAAACTTTGCAAAGAGAGCATACCAGTGATAACATCTGTAGAATGTGGAGCTTCCTACTGAGTAATAGAATAAATGCGAGCCTGACCTTCCCTGCCTGCTGCCCCACCATGGGCCGCGCTGCCTGAAGTTGCCATAGATCCACGGCCTCTACCATGGTTCGCACTCCCTCTGCCTCCACTGGTTGGGGTATTGACAGCTTTCATGTCTGATACTTTAGGGCAATCTCGTGCCATGTGCCCTATTTCATTACATAAAAAACATTTAATTGGTCGCACAAAATAAAATCTGCATTCCCCTGTATGCCATCTACCACAACGCCCACATCGACTGGTCCCACTAGAACCAAAACTAGTCCTACTGGTACTAGGTTCATAAGGTCTGAACCTACTGAATCTGGCATAACTAGTACCCCCCCTCCTCGGGAAAAAACTGGAACCATCTCTCCTCCCTGTGAGTCTGGATGTAGATCCTGAAAAGCTTCCCTTTTCTCTCCCTCTACTAGTCTCCAATATGCCCAACTCCAACTCAACTGTACGGGCACTCTCTAATAATTCTATATAGCTCGTGGTCCGTACAGCCACCAATGCTGCCCGGATATCATCACGCAGACCTCTTCGAAACATATAACATCGCTGCTCTTCTGGTGTTACCAAGTGAGGTACGTATCTGGCTAGATGTGCAAACTTATGTTCATAGGCAGTGACTGACAGATTTCCTTGCTTGAGATTACTTAATTCCTCCCTCATCTTGGCTTTAATAGATACTGACATAAACCACTGTTCAAACTCCCCTGTGAATTCTTCCCAGGATATTTCTTTCATTGGCCGACCCATAAATCTGGTTCTGTGGCGCGAACTCCACCAAAGTTTAGCAGCATCTTTCAGCATAAGCACCGCTAAAGCCACCTTCTTGTCTTCTGGGCAAGACATGCCTTCGAATATAATATTCATTTGATCTAACCAGTTCTCAGCAATCATTGGATCTTCCTCTCCAGCAAAATAAGGTGGATGCATCCGTTGGAACTGATCCACCACGAACTGATCCACCACCAGGTCAATAGATGCCTCAATGACTTGATTACTGGTGCCTCCGATAGATTTCAGCAACGAAACAAGGGTTTGAGCCAACTCTTGTTGTGTGTCCCCTTGCTGCTCTTTACCGTTGCCCTTATCCATGTTTCCTGACTCAGATCTCTCCTTGGCCTGATTATACTGCAATCCTATAAAACTACATAAGTTATTTGACAACTAATGCCTAAGTGAGAATTTACACTAAAAAGGCAAATGCATATGCTGTGCTGGTGTCCTCACTCACATTTCCCACCTATTCCTGAACCAAAGCTCTGATACCACCTTGTCAGGCACCCCACCTTACCAACTACAGTAAATTAAGGATGCTGCATAAGAAATAATCTCGAGTGAGGACAAACCATGCCTAGGTGGGGACCCGACGGTGAGACAATTCTAACCCTTGAACCAATCTGGTATATTTTGAAAACATTTTAACCAAATCCATACCATGGAGCTGAAATGAAAACATGTGTATATTAAACTGTATATATATACAATAAACCACAAAACTGAAGTACCAAAAAAAATACCAAAATAAAACCAAATCCACTCCCACCATAAATCTATCCCCTCTCACATGTCAGGAGTATAGTCCTCTCCTGTACTATTATAATCCCCAGCTCTCGGTGTAGCGGATACATGACCTGTGATGAAGCACTAATGAGACATATATCTCAGCAGATAAATCCATTATGTAACCAAGTAAAATAAATCTCCAGATATAAAAGACAAGCCGTGAAACATGATAAAACAAAATCCATCTCATAAGCGGTGAAAAATAAACCATATGAATACCTTCTTATCAAATGTCATGCAGTATCAAAAGTAAACCAGATAAACATGTATACCAAATTTCCATTTCCATTATTTAATATGTTATATACTTACTGGGCCCGATTCCCTTCTGAATCATTATCCTCTGGATCCAATCATCATATCAAATGACCTTCAGCCGGCATCCATCCAGTACATAACACTAGGCAGATATCTGATCCGAAGACTGATACCCTGCGATCTCATCTGCTAGGCCTAGTGCCACCAGGCAGGTATAGTACTGATACCCTGCGATCACATCCGCTAGGCCTGGTGTCATCAATATATACGAAGGTCATGGTACACATACACACTAGGCAGATATCTGATCCGAAGATCGATACCCTGCGATCTCATTCGCTAGGCTTAGTGGTGAGGATAATGTCTCCAGGAATCCAATTTTCAATTTTTATTTTCCAATCATGTCACACATGTGATAAATATGCCAAAACCATATCAATATGTCCAACCAATTATATTTTATCTCATATTATGCTTTTTGTTTCAATTTCCTTTTTGTCATCTTTTAGGCTTTCAGTTCAATCAGAAAATAACACCATAAACATATATCAAGCCATGAGATAAAGTCATGTAAAGAAAAACTGTAATGCAGCCCGTAAGAAACCATGTATCGAAATATAAATAAATACATTGTGCTTTATCACAGGTTACGAATTTATCTACCTGGATCTATTATTGCAGGACCTCTATTCTCAATTTCTGGAGTCCCTACAAGGTCACATGTGCAAAATAATTAAAATAAATAAAAAGGTTAAGTCACAAAAACAGCTTTCTAAAAGCTTTCCAAACACACCCCAAAATAATCCCAAAAATGGGCTTACGCGGCACAGAACCACCCGCGCACGCTCGGCGCCTTTCTAAAAGCTTTTCCAAACAGCATTTTTCCCAAAATTTCTTTTCGCGGTGCTGGACGCCGGCTCCCAGCGCGCTGGGACCGCGCGCCCGCTGAACCGGCCTGCGGTTCAGCTCCGCGTTCAGCCGACTGAACCGCGCCCCTCTCTCCCTCTCTCTCTCCTCCGCCTCAGCCCGAACCCGGTCTCTCTCTCCTCCGCCTCAGCCCGAACCGGGCGCCTTCCGGTTCGGTTAACCCGAACCGGTTCAAACAGGATCATCCCTGTTTCTCACCCGACGCTGCTTCCCTCTCTCCTCGCCGCCGCTCGCGTCGGCCGGCCTTCTAGCCGCTTCCACGGTAATTTCTCGTTTCCCCGAATCCCGGAAATACCAAGCTCCTCTCGACTTCTTTCGCACTCCTCGACGACCAGTTTGCCGGAAAAACATTCTGCATCTCGCTGCCGACAACTCCGGCCACTCCTTCGGCAACCCAATACGTCTCCGGCCGAAAATAAACATTCGGCCGGCCTCTCTTACTCTCCCCCCACTCAACAGAACCCCAATACAGCAAAATAAAACGAACCATCTTACCTTGCCGCAGTTTCTCCGGCGAGCTTCCCCAGCTTCCGTTAAATTTCCGGCAACTTTTCGCAATCGCTCAAAATTTTTTTTTCCAAACAGCTTCTGTGCTTAAGAGGATTAACTCACCCGGGCTGATATCCTCGCCCGGGTGGACACGTATGTGTTAATTTTGCCTTGTACCGACACGTTCGTGATTTTTTGCAGAACACCCCCTGAACTTTTCCAAATTACAAATCTACCCTGGCCTGGCCGACAATTCCATATTTACAAATTTACCTTCCGCCATCCGATTTTAAACTAAATCGGAAATCCTAAATTGCAGATATATCCCGGATCTGAAATCCTGAAATTACAAATATATCCAAAACTTTAAAAATTCATAACTAATTATCCAAAATTCCAAAAATTACAAACTTACCACCGTTTGGACTCGTCTCAAAGAGCTCTTTCTATAAAAAAATATAAAAATACAAATAAGAGAAAATTAGGGCTGTTACAATCTTCCCTCCTTACAAAAATTTCGTCCCGAAATTTAGAAAAGCTCCGGATACTGATTGATCATATCTGTTTCCACTTCTCAGGTAGCTTCTCTTTCTGTTTGACCATTCCATAGGACTTTAACCATAGGAATGATTTTATATCTGAGCTTTTTCTTCTGCCTATCAAGTATTCTCACAGGCAGTTCGGGATATGTTAAATCAATTTGAATTTCTATATCTGGGTCCATATAACTAATAACATGGGAGGGATCTGAAACATATCTTCGCAAAGATGAGACATGGAACACATTATGCACACCTGACAATTGAGGAGGCAAAGCAATTTGGTATGCCACTTGTCCAACCCTTCTTAGGATTTGGAAAGGACCAATGAATTTAGGCTTCAATTTTCCTGCTCTTCCAAACCTTATGCCACCTTTTGTTGGACTTACCTTGATAAGAACATGTTCCCCCTCGTGGAACTCAACCATTTGATGTTTTGCGTCATAATACTTCTTTTGTCTATCCTGAGCTGTTTTTATTCTGTCTTGAATAATTCTGATCTTTTCTGTTGCTTCTTCAACAAATCTAGGACCGAGCAAATTTCTTTCCTTCCCTTCATTCCAGCACAAAGGTGATTGACATTTTCTCCCATACAGCGCTTCATAGGGTGCCATCCTAATGCTGGACTGATGGCTATTATTATAAGCAAATTCCACCAAAGGTAAGTGGCTTTCCCAATCTCCACCAAAATCCAAGATGCAAAGTCATAGCAAATCTTCCAAGGTTTGATAGTTCTCTCTGTCTGACCATCTGTTTGAGGATGAAAGGCTGTGCTGAAACGTAATATCGTACCAAAAGCTTGATGCACATTCTTCCAGAAGTGAGAAGTAAATTTAGGGTCTCTGTCAGATATAATGACTTTTGGAATCCTATACAATCTGATAATCTGACTCACATATACCTGAGCTAACTTCTCTGCAGAATAAGTAGTTTTAACAGCTAAAAAGTGAGCAGATTTCGTTAGCCTATCAACAATTATCCAGATTAAGTCATGACCTGCAGGTGACCTAGGCAAACCGATCACAAAATCCATTGCCACTTCCTCCCATTTCCATTCTGGAATAGGTAATGACTACAACAACCCCCCAGGTTTTTGTTGCTCTCCTTTCACCTGCTGACAAATTAAGCATTTTTGAACCCAGTTAGAAACATTCTTCTTCAATCCTGGCCACCAGTATTGTTGTCTCAATTCTTGATACATTTTATTCTCGCCTGGATGTATTGAATATCGAAAGTTATGAGCTTCCTTTAATAACAAATCCCTAAGTTGTTGATGTGCTGGTATGCATAACCTGCCTTGAAATCTAAGTAAACCAGCTTGGTCCAATTGAAAAGTAGATTCCTGTCCTTCCTGAACCCTCTGTATTATCTTTTGCAATTCAAGATCTTCTCCCTGATCGTCTTTAATAGAGGCCAACCAATCTGGTCTTACTGATAAGTGTGCCAGCAAAGCCGTATTTCTTCGAATATCTACTTCTAGTTGTAATTTATCCATCTCAAAAATGAATTGTTTTTCTTCTGTGATAGTCAAAATGCTACTAATACTAGCTTTCCTGCTAAGAGCATCAGCGACCACATTCTCTTTCCCAGGATGGTAAGTGATTTCCACATCATAATCTTTAATAAACTCCAGCCACCTTCGTTGCCTGAGATTTAGTTCCTTCTAAGTAAAAATATACTTTAAACTCTGATGATCTGTGAAAATCACACACTTAACTCCATACAAATAATGCCTCCAGATTTTTAAGGCAAAAACTACAGCTGCTAACTCCAAATCGTGCACAGGATAATTCTTTTCATGTATCTTAAGCTGTCTAGATGCATAAGCAATTACTTTCTTATTTTGCATCAATACACAGCCAAGACCTTGCAAAGATGCATCACTGTATATATGATAACCTTCTGTGCCTTCTGGTAATGTTAGAATTGGGGCTGAAACTAATTTATTCTTCAATATTTGGAAGCTATCTTCACAAGCTGCATCCCATTCAAACTTTATTGCTTTTCGCATCAAATTTGTTAAGGGTGAGGCTATTTGGGAAAAGCCTTTCACAAACTTTCTGTAATACCCAGCCAAACCCAAGAAACTTCTAACTTCTGTTACTATTGTAGGCCTTGGCCAATCTACAATGGCAGAAATCTTCTAAGGATCAACTGAGATTCCTTCTGCACTCACTACATGCCCCAAAAACAAGACCTTGGACAGCCAAAATTCGCATTTAGAGAATTTAGCAAATAGCTGATTTTCTTTCAAAGTCTGCAATGTTAAATGTAGATGTGCAGCGTGTTCTTCTAGGGATTTAGAATATATCAATATATCATCAATGAAGATAATGATAAACTGATCTAAATATTTCTTGAACACGCGATTCATCAAATCCATAAAAGCTGCTGGTGCATTTGTCAGTCCAAAAGGTAGCACTAAAAATTCATAGTGCCCATACCTGGTCCTGAAAGCTGTTTTGGAAACATCTTTTGTCTTAATTTTTAGTTGATGATATCCAGATCTCAGGTCAATTTTTGAAAATATTGCTGCTCCTTGCAACTGATCAAATAGATCATGAATCCACGGCAAAGGATATTTATTTTTGATAGTAATTTTGTTGATTTCCCGGTAGTCAATACACATGCGAAGACTACCATCTTTCTTCTTCACAAACAAAATAGGTGCACCCCATGGGGATACACTGGGTCTGATAAATCCCTTGTCTAATAATTCCTGAATTTGCACCTTTAATTCTTGAAGCTCGGCTGGTGCCATACGATAAGGAGATTTGGAAATTGGCTCAGCGCCTGGAATCAACTGAATTTCAAATTCTATTTCTCTATCAGGAGGTAATCCAGGCAACTCTTCTGGAAAAATGTCTAGATATTCCTGAACAACTGGTACCTCTGTGGGTTTACAAAATTTCATGTCCAAATCCACAATAGATACCAAGCATCCTTCGCATCCTTTGCCAAGTAGCTTTTGTGCCTTGAGCATAGATATTAAAGGAATTTTCCTTCCTTGGCCGAAGTAAATTAATTTATCTTCCCCAGGGATTTGAATTTCAATCCGCTTTTCATAGCAATCAATTTTCACTTTATGATCAAACAGCCAATCCATGCCAAAAATTACATCAAATTCTGTAATAGGAAGAATATGCAATAATGTCAAGAATTTTCTTCCCTTGATGTATATCTCTTCTTCAATAAAATTCTCCACTCGGATATTATTTCCATCAGGCATTTTAACCATTAACAGGTCCTTCACAGGTTGCAACAAAATATCTAGCTGACTCATATACGAGTCGAGAGAAAAGAGTGTGATGCCCCACAATCAAAAAGAATAGAGACAGGTAAACTTTGCAAAGAGAGCATACCAGTGATAACATCTGTAGAATGTGGAGCTTCCTACTGAGTAATAGAATAAATGCGAGCCTGACCTTCCCTGCCTGCTGCCCCACCATGGGCCGCGCTGCCTGAAGTTGCCATAGATCCACGGCCTCTACCATGGTTCGCACTCCCTCTGCCTCCACTGGTTGGGGTATTGACAGCTTTCATGTCTGATACTTTAGGGCAATCTCGTGCCATGTGCCCTATTTCATTACATAAAAAACATTTAATTGGTCGCACAAAATAAAATCTGCATTCCCCTGTATGCCATCTACCACAACGCCCACATCGACTGGTCCCACTAGAACCAAAACTAGTCCTACTGGTACTAGGTTCATAAGGTCTGAACCTACTGAATCTGGCATAACTAGTACCCCCTCCTCGGGAAAAACTGGAACCATCTCTCCTCCCTGTGAGTCTGGATGTAGATCCTGAAAAGCTTCCCTTTTCTCTCCCTCTACTAGTCTCCAATATGCCCAACTCCAACTCAACTGTACGGGCACTCTCTAATAATTCTATATAGCTCGTGGTCCGTACAGCCACCAATGCTGCCCGGATATCATCACGCAGACCTCTTCGAAACATATAACATCGCTGCTCTTCTGGTGTTACCAAGTGAGGTACGTATCTGGCTAGATGTGCAAACTTATGTTCATAGGCAGTGACTGACAGATTTCCTTGCTTGAGATTACTTAATTCCTCCCTCATCTTGGCTTTAATAGATACTGACATAAACCACTGTTCAAACTCCCCTGTGAATTCTTCCCAGGATATTTCTTTCATTGGCCGACCCATAAATCTGGTTCTGTGGCGCGAACTCCACCAAAGTTTAGCAGCATCTTTCAGCATAAGCACCGCTAAAGCCACCTTCTTGTCTTCTGGGCAAGACATGCCTTCGAATATAATATTCATTTGATCTAACCAGTTCTCAGCAATCATTGGATCTTCCTCTCCAGCAAAATAAGGTGGATGCATCCGTTGGAACTGATCCACCACCAGGTCAATAGATGCCTCAATGACTTGATTACTGGTGCCTCCGATAGATTTCAGCAACGAAACAAGGGTTTGAGCCAACTCTTGTTGTGTGTCCCCTTGCTGCTCTTTACCGTTGCCCTTATCCATGTTTCCTGACTCAGATCTCTCCTTGGCCTGATTATACTGCAATCCTATAAAACTACATAAGTTATTTGACAACTAATGCCTAAGTGAGAATTTACACTAAAAAGGCAAATGCATATGCTGTGCTGGTGTCCTCACTCACATTTCCCACCTATTCCTGAACCAAAGCTCTGATACCACCTTGTCAGGCACCCCACCTTACCAACTACAGTAAATTAAGGATGCTGCATAAGAAATAATCTCGAGTGAGGACAAACCATGCCTAGGTGGGGACCCGACGGTGAGACAATTCTAACCCTTGAACCAATCTGGTATATTTTGAAAACATTTTAACCAAATCCATACCATGGAGCTGAAATGAAAACATGTGTATATTAAACTGTATATATATACAATAAACCACAAAACTGAAGTACCAAAAAAAATACCAAAATAAAACCAAATCCACTCCCACCATAAATCTATCCCCTCTCACATGTCAGGAGTATAGTCCTCTCCTGTACTATTATAATCCCCAGCTCTCGGTGTAGCGGATACATGACCTGTGATGAAGCACTAATGAGACATATATCTCAGCAGATAAATCCATTATGTAACCAAGTAAAATAAATCTCCAGATATAAAAGACAAGCCGTGAAACATGATAAAACAAAATCCATCTCATAAGCGGTGAAAAATAAACCATATGAATACCTTCTTATCAAATGTCATGCAGTATCAAAAGTAAACCAGATAAACATGTATACCAAATTTCCATTTCCATTATTTAATATGTTATATACTTACTGGGCCCGATTCCCTTCTGAATCATTATCCTCTGGATCCAATCATCATATCAAATGACCTTCAGCCGGCATCCATCCAGTACATAACACTAGGCAGATATCTGATCCGAAGACTGATACCCTGCGATCTCATCTGCTAGGCCTAGTGCCACCAGGCAGGTATAGTACTGATACCCTGCGATCACATCCGCTAGGCCTGGTGTCATCAATATATACGAAGGTCATGGTACACATACACACTAGGCAGATATCTGATCCGAAGATCGATACCCTGCGATCTCATTCGCTAGGCTTAGTGGTGAGGATAATGTCTCCAGGAATCCAATTTTCAATTTTTATTTTCCAATCATGTCACACATGTGATAAATATGCCAAAACCATATCAATATGTCCAACCAATTATATTTTATCTCATATTATGCTTTTTGTTTCAATTTCCTTTTTGTCATCTTTTAGGCTTTCAGTTCAATCAGAAAATAACACCATAAAACATATATCAAGCCATGAGATAAAAGTCATGTAAAGAAAAACTGTAATGCAGCCCGTAAGAAACCATGTATCGAAATATAAATAAATACTATTGTGCTTTATCACAGGTTACGAATTTATCTACCTGGATCTATTATTGCAGGACCTCTATTCTCAATTTCTGGAGTCCCTACAAGGTCACATGTGCAAAATAATTAAAATAAATAAAAAGGTTAAGTCACAAAAACAGCTTTCTAAAAGCTTTCCCAAACACACCCCAAAATAATCCCAAAAATGGGCTTACGCGGCACAGAACCACCCGCGCACGCTCGGCGCTTTCTAAAAGCTTTTCCAAACAGCATTTTTCCCAAAATTTCTTTTCGCGGTGCTGGACCGCCGGCTCCCAGCGCGCTGGACCGCGCGCCCGCTGAACCGGCCTGCGGTTCAGCTCCGCGGTTCAGCCGACTGAACCGCGCCCCTCTCTCCCTCTCTCTCTCCTCCGCCTCAGCCCGAACCCGGTCTCTCTCTCCTCCGCCTCAGCCCGAACCGGGCGCCTTCCGGTTCGGTTAACCCGAACCGGTTCAAACAGGATCATCCCTGTTTCTCACCCGACGCTGCTTCCCTCTCTCCTCGCCGCCGCTCGCGTCCGGCGGCTTCTAGCCGCTTCCACGGTAATTTCTCGTTTCCCCGAATCCCTCTCCGGGAAATACCAAGCTCCTCTCGACTTCTTTCGCACTCCTCGACGACCAGTTTGCCGGAAAAACATTCTGCATCTCGCTGCCGACAACTCCGGCCACTCCTTCGGCAACCCAATACGTCTCCGGCCGAAAATAAACATTCGGCCGGCCTCTCTTACTCTCCCCCCACTCAACAGAACCCCAATACAGCAAAATAAAACGAACCATCTTACCTTGCCGCAGTTTCTCCGGCGAGCTTCCCAGCTTCCGTTAAATTTCCGGCAACTTTTCGCAATCGCTCAAAATTTTTTTTTCCAAACAGCTTCTGTGCTTAAGAGGATTAACTCACCCGGGCTGATATCCTCGCCCGGGTGGACACGTATGTGTTAATTTTGCCTTGTACCGACACGTTCGTGATTTTTTGCAGAACACCCCCTGAACTTTTCCAAATTACAAATCTACCCTGGCCTGGCCGACAATTCCATATTTACAAATTTACCTTCCGCCATCCGATTTTAAACTAAATCGGAAATCCTAAATTGCAGATATATCCCGGATCTGAAATCCTGAAATTACAAATATATCCAAAACTTTAAAAATTCATAACTAATTATCCAAAATTCCAAAAATTACAAACTTACCACCGTTGGACTCGTCTCAAAGAGCTCTTTCTATAAAAAATATAAAAATACAAATAAGAGAAAATTAGGGCTGTTACAATCTTCCCTCCTTACAAAAATTTCGTCCCGAAATTTAAAAAAGCTCCGGATACTGATTGATCATATCTGTTTCCACTTCTCAGGTAGCTTCTCTTTCTGTTTGACCATTCCATAGGACTTTAACCATAGGAATGATTTTATATCTGAGCTTTTTCTTCTGCCTATCAAGTATTCTCACAGGCAGTTCGGGATATGTTAAATCAATTTGAATTTCTATATCTGGGTCCATATAACTAATAACATGGGAGGGATCTGAAACATATCTTCGCAAAGATGAGACATGGAACACATTATGCACACCTGACAATTGAGGAGGCAAAGCAATTTGGTATGCCACTTGTCCAACCCTTCTTAGGATTTGGAAAGGACCAATGAATTTAGGCTTCAATTTTCCTGCTCTTCCAAACCTTATGCCACCTTTTGTTGGACTTACCTTGATAAGAACATGTTCCCCCTCGTGGAACTCAACCATTTGATGTTTTGCGTCATAATACTTCTTTTGTCTATCCTGAGCTGTTTTTATTCTGTCTTGAATAATTCTGATCTTTTCTGTTGCTTCTTCAACAAATCTAGGACCGAGCAAATTTCTTTCCTTCCCTTCATTCCAGCACAAAGGTGATTGACATTTTCTCCCATACAGCGCTTCATAGGGTGCCATCCTAATGCTGGACTGATGGCTATTATTATAAGCAAATTCCACCAAAGGTAAGTGGCTTTCCCAATCTCCACCAAAATCCAAGATGCAAAGTCATAGCAAATCTTCCAAGGTTTGATAGTTCTCTCTGTCTGACCATCTGTTTGAGGATGAAAGGCTGTGCTGAAACGTAATATCGTACCAAAAGCTTGATGCACATTCTTCCAGAAGTGAGAAGTAAATTTAGGGTCTCTGTCAGATATAATGACTTTTGGAATCCTATACAATCTGATAATCTGACTCACATATACCTGAGCTAACTTCTCTGCAGAATAAGTAGTTTTAACAGCTAAAAAGTGAGCAGATTTCGTTAGCCTATCAACAATTATCCAGATTAAGTCATGACCTACAGGTGACCTAGGCAAACCGATCACAAAATCCATTGCCACTTCCTCCCATTTCCATTCTGGAATAGGTAATGACTACAACAACCCCCCAGGTTTTTGTTGCTCTCCTTTCACCTGCTGACAAATTAAGCATTTTTGAACCCAGTTAGAAACATTCTTCTTCAATCCTGGCCACCAGTATTGTTGTCTCAATTCTTGATACATTTTATTCTCGCCTGGATGTATTGAATATCGAAAGTTATGAGCTTCCTTTAATAACAAATCCCTAAGTTGTTGATGTGCTGGTATGCATAACCTGCCTTGAAATCTAAGTAAACCAGCTTGGTCCAATTGAAAAGTAGATTCCTGTCCTTCCTGAACCCTCTGTATTATCTTTTGCAATTCAAGATCTTCTCCCTGATCGTCTTTAATAGAGGCCAACCAATCTGGTCTTACTGATAAGTGTGCCAGCAAAGCCGTATTTCTTCGAATATCTACTTCTAGTTGTAATTTATCCATCTCAAAAATGAATTGTTTTTCTTCTGTGATAGTCAAAATGCTACTAATACTAGCTTTCCTGCTAAGAGCATCAGCGACCACATTCTCTTTCCCAGGATGGTAAGTGATTTCCACATCATAATCTTTAATAAACTCCAGCCACCTTCGTTGCCTGAGATTTAGTTCCTTCTAAGTAAAAATATACTTTAAACTCTGATGATCTGTGAAAATCACACACTTAACTCCATACAAATAATGCCTCCAGATTTTTAAGGCAAAAACTACAGCTGCTAACTCCAAATCGTGCACAGGATAATTCTTTTCATGTATCTTAAGCTGTCTAGATGCATAAGCAATTACTTTCTTATTTTGCATCAATACACAGCCAAGACCTTGCAAAGATGCATCACTGTATATATGATAACCTTCTGTGCCTTCTGGTAATGTTAGAATTGGGGCTGAAACTAATTTATTCTTCAATATTTGGAAGCTATCTTCACAAGCTGCATCCCATTCAAACTTTATTGCTTTTCGCATCAAATTTGTTAAGGGTGAGGCTATTTGGGAAAAGCCTTTCACAAACTTTCTGTAATACCCAGCCAAACCCAAGAAACTTCTAACTTCTGTTACTATTGTAGGCCTTGGCCAATCTACAATGGCAGAAATCTTCTAAGGATCAACTGAGATTCCTTCTGCACTCACTACATGCCCCAAAAACAAGACCTTGGACAGCCAAAATTCGCATTTAGAGAATTTAGCAAATAGCTGATTTTCTTTCAAAGTCTGCAATGTTAAATGTAGATGTGCAGCGTGTTCTTCTAGGGATTTAGAATATATCAATATATCATCAATGAAGATAATGATAAACTGATCTAAATATTTCTTGAACACGCGATTCATCAAATCCATAAAAGCTGCTGGTGCATTTGTCAGTCCAAAAGGTAGCACTAAAAATTCATAGTGCCCATACCTGGTCCTGAAAGCTGTTTTGGAAACATCTTTTGTCTTAATTTTTAGTTGATGATATCCAGATCTCAGGTCAATTTTTGAAAATATTGCTGCTCCTTGCAACTGATCAAATAGATCATGAATCCACGGCAAAGGATATTTATTTTTGATAGTAATTTTGTTGATTTCCCGGTAGTCAATACACATGCGAAGACTACCATCTTTCTTCTTCACAAACAAAATAGGTGCACCCCATGGGGATACACTGGGTCTGATAAATCCCTTGTCTAATAATTCCTGAATTTGCACCTTTAATTCTTGAAGCTCGGCTGGTGCCATACGATAAGGAGATTTGGAAATTGGCTCAGCGCCTGGAATCAACTGAATTTCAAATTCTATTTCTCTATCAGGAGGTAATCCAGGCAACTCTTCTGGAAAAATGTCTAGATATTCCTGAACAACTGGTACCTCTGTGGGTTTACAAAATTTCATGTCCAAATCCACAATAGATACCAAGCATCCTTCGCATCCTTTGCCAAGTAGCTTTTGTGCCTTGAGCATAGATATTAAAGGAATTTTCCTTCCTTGGCCGAAGTAAATTAATTTATCTTCCCCAGGGATTTGAATTTCAATCCGCTTTTCATAGCAATCAATTTTCACTTTATGATCAAACAGCCAATCCATGCCAAAAATTACATCAAATTCTGTAATAGGAAGAATATGCAATAATGTCAAGAATTTTCTTCCCTTGATGTATATCTCTTCTTCAATAAAATTCTCCACTCGGATATTATTTCCATCAGGCATTTTAACCATTAACAGGTCCTTCACAGGTTGCAACAAAATATCTAGCTGACTCATATACGAGTCGAGAGAAAAGAGTGTGATGCCCCACAATCAAAAAGAATAGAGACAGGTAAACTTTGCAAAGAGAGCATACCAGTGATAACATCTGTAGAATGTGGAGCTTCCTACTGAGTAATAGAATAAATGCGAGCCTGACCTTCCCTGCCTGCTGCCCCACCATGGGCCGCGCTGCCTGAAGTTGCCATAGATCCACGGCCTCTACCATGGTTCGCACTCCCTCTGCCTCCACTGGTTGGGGTATTGACAGCTTTCATGTCTGATACTTTAGGGCAATCTCGTGCCATGTGCCCTATTTCATTACATAAAAAACATTTAATTGGTCGCACAAAATAAAATCTGCATTCCCCTGTATGCCATCTACCACAACGCCCACATCGACTGGTCCCACTAGAACCAAAACTAGTCCTACTGGTACTAGGTTCATAAGGTCTGAACCTACTGAATCTGGCATAACTAGTACCCCCTCCTCGGGAAAAACTGGAACCATCTCTCCTCCCTGTGAGTCTGGATGTAGATCCTGAAAAGCTTCCCTTTTCTCTCCCTCTACTAGTCTCCAATATGCCCAACTCCAACTCAACTGTACGGGCACTCTCTAATAATTCTATATAGCTCGTGGTCCGTACAGCCACCAATGCTGCCCGGATATCATCACGCAGACCTCTTCGAAACATATAACATCGCTGCTCTTCTGGTGTTACCAAGTGAGGTACGTATCTGGCTAGATGTGCAAACTTATGTTCATAGGCAGTGACTGACAGATTTCCTTGCTTGAGATTACTTAATTCCTCCCTCATCTTGGCTTTAATAGATACTGACATAAACCACTGTTCAAACTCCCCTGTGAATTCTTCCCAGGATATTTCTTTCATTGGCCGACCCATAAATCTGGTTCTGTGGCGCGAACTCCACCAAAGTTTAGCAGCATCTTTCAGCATAAGCACCGCTAAAGCCACCTTCTTGTCTTCTGGGCAAGACATGCCTTCGAATATAATATTCATTTGATCTAACCAGTTCTCAGCAATCATTGGATCTTCCTCTCCAGCAAAATAAGGTGGATGCATCCGTTGGAACTGATCCACCACCAGGTCAATAGATGCCTCAATGACTTGATTACTGGTGCCTCCGATAGATTTCAGCAACGAAACAAGGGTTTGAGCCAACTCTTGTTGTGTGTCCCCTTGCTGCTCTTTACCGTTGCCCTTATCCATGTTTCCTGACTCAGATCTCTCCTTGGCCTGATTATACTGCAATCCTATAAAACTACATAAGTTATTTGACAACTAATGCCTAAGTGAGAATTTACACTAAAAAGGCAAATGCATATGCTGTGCTGGTGTCCTCACTCACATTTCCCACCTATTCCTGAACCAAAGCTCTGATACCACCTTGTCAGGCACCCCACCTTACCAACTACAGTAAATTAAGGATGCTGCATAAGAAATAATCTCGAGTGAGGACAAACCATGCCTAGGTGGGGACCCGACGGTGAGACAATTCTAACCCTTGAACCAATCTGGTATATTTTGAAAACATTTTAACCAAATCCATACCATGGAGCTGAAATGAAAACATGTGTATATTAAACTGTATATATATACAATAAACCACAAAACTGAAGTACCAAAAAAAATACCAAAATAAAACCAAATCCACTCCCACCATAAATCTATCCCCTCTCACATGTCAGGAGTATAGTCCTCTCCTGTACTATTATAATCCCCAGCTCTCGGTGTAGCGGATACATGACCTGTGATGAAGCACTAATGAGACATATATCTCAGCAGATAAATCCATTATGTAACCAAGTAAAATAAATCTCCAGATATAAAAGACAAGCCGTGAAACATGATAAAACAAAATCCATCTCATAAGCGGTGAAAAATAAACCATATGAATACCTTCTTATCAAATGTCATGCAGTATCAAAAGTAAACCAGATAAACATGTATACCAAATTTCCATTTCCATTATTTAATATGTTATATACTTACTGGGCCCGATTCCCTTCTGAATCATTATCCTCTGGATCCAATCATCATATCAAATGACCTTCAGCCGGCATCCATCCAGTACATAACACTAGGCAGATATCTGATCCGAAGACTGATACCCTGCGATCTCATCTGCTAGGCCTAGTGCCACCAGGCAGGTATAGTACTGATACCCTGCGATCACATCCGCTAGGCCTGGTGTCATCAATATATACGAAGGTCATGGTACACATACACACTAGGCAGATATCTGATCCGAAGATCGATACCCTGCGATCTCATTCGCTAGGCTTAGTGGTGAGGATAATGTCTCCAGGAATCCAATTTTCAATTTTTATTTTCCAATCATGTCACACATGTGATAAATATTCCAAAACCATATCAATATGTCCAACCAATTATATTTTATCTCATATTATGCTTTTTGTTTCAATTTCCTTTTTGTCATCTTTTAGGCTTTCAGTTCAATCAGAAAATAACACCATAAAATATATATCAAGCCATGAGATAAAAGTCATGTAAAGAAAAACTGTAATGCAGCCCGTAAGAAACCATGTATCGAAATATAAATAAATACTATTGTGCTTTATCACAGGTTACGAATTTATCTACCTGGATCTATTATTGCAGGACCTCTATTCTCAATTTCTGGAGTCCCTACAAGGTCACATGTGCAAAATAATTAAAATAAATAAAAAGGTTAAGTCACAAAAACAGCTTTCTAAAAGCTTTCCCAAACACACCCCAAAATAATCCCAAAAATGGGCTTACGCGGCACAGAACCACCCGCGCACGCTCGGCGCTTTCTAAAAGCTTTTCCAAACAGCATTTTTCCCAAAATTTCTTTTCGCGGTGCTGGACCGCCGGCTCCCAGCGCGCTGGACCGCGCGCCCGCTGAACCGGCCTGCGGTTCAGCTCCGCGGTTCAGCCGACTGAACCGCGCCCCTCTCTCCCTCTCTCTCTCCTCCGCCTCAGCCCGAACCCGGTCTCTCTCTCCTCCGCCTCAGCCCGAACCGGGCGCCTTCCGGTTCGGTTAACCCGAACCGGTTCAAACAGGATCATCCCTGTTTCTCACCCGACGCTGCTTCCCTCTCTCCTCGCCGCCGCTCGCGTCCGGCGGCTTCTAGCCGCTTCCACGGTAATTTCTCGTTTCCCCGAATCCCTCTCCGGGAAATACCAAGCTCCTCTCGACTTCTTTCGCACTCCTCGACGACCAGTTTGCCGGAAAAACATTCTGCATCTCGCGGCCGACAACTCCGGCCACTCCTCCGGCAACCCAATACGTCTCCGGCCGAAAATAAACATTCGGCCGGCCTCTCTTACTCTCCCCCCACTGAACAGAACCCCAATACAGCAAAATAAAACGAACCATCTTACCTTGCCGCACTTTCTCTAGCGAGCTTCCCAGCTTCCGTTAAATTTCCGGCAACTTTTAGCAATCGCTCAAAATTTTTTTTTCCAAACAGCTTCTGTGCTTAAGAGGATTAACTCACCCGGGCTGATATCCTCGCCCGGGTGGACACGTATGTGTTAATTTTGCCTTGTACCGACACGTTCGTGATTTTTTGCAGAACACCCCCTGAACTTTTCCAAATTACAAATCTACCCTGGCCTGGCCGACAATTCCATATTTACAAATTTACCTTCCGCCATCCGATTTTAAACTAAATCGGAAATCCTAAATTGCAGATATATCCCGGATCTGAAATCCTGAAATTACAAATATATCCAAAACTTTAAAAATTCATAACTAATTATCCAAAATTCCAAAAATTACAAACTTTCCACCGTTGGACTCGTCTCAAAGAGCTCTTTCTATAAAAAATATAAAAATACAAATAAGAGAAAATTAGGACTGTTACATCTTCTTTCTTCTTCTTCTTTTTTCTTCTTCCTCTTCTTCTTCTTTTTCTTCTTCTTCTTCTTCTTCTTCTCCCTCTTTCTTCTTCTTTCTTCTTCTTCTTCTTGTTATTCTTCTTCTTCTTTTTCTTCATCATCATCATCATCTTCTTCTTCTTCTAATTCTTATACTTCTTCTTTTTCTTCTTCTTAATCGTCATCATCACCATCTTCTTCTTCTTCTTATTCTTCTTTTTCTTTTTCTACTTCTTCTTAATCATCACTATCATCATCATCATCATCATCATCATCATCATCTTCTTCTTCTTCTTCTTCTTCTTCTTCTGCTTCTACTTATTCTTCTTAATGATTATCATCTTTTTCTTCTTCTTTATGTTCTTCTTAATCATCATCATCATCATCTTCTTCTTCTTCTTCTTCTTCTTCTTCTTCTTCTTCTCCATCTTCCTCTTCTTCTTATTTTTCTTCTTCTTCTTCTTCTTCTTCTTCTTCCTCTTCTTCTTCATCTTCTTCTTCTATTTTTTTTTGTTCTTTTTCTTCTTATTTCTTCTTTTTCTTCTTCTTCGTCTTCATCTTTTTCCTCTTTTCCTTCTTCCCCTTCTTCTTATTCTACTTCTTCTTTTACTTCTTGCTTTTCTTCTTCTTCTTTTCATCTTCTTCTTCTTCTTCTTCTTTCTTCATCTTCTTTCTTTTTCTTTTTCTATATTTTTCTTCTTCTTCTTCGTCATCTTCTGCTTCTTTTTCATCTTCTTTTTACGACTTTTTTTTCATTCTTTTTCTTCTTCTTTCTTATTCATCTTCTTCTTCTTCTGCTTCTTCTTTCTTCTTATTCTTGCTTCTACTTCTTCTTCTCCTTTAATCTTCTTTTTCCATTTCTTCTATTTCCTCTTTTTCTTCTTCATTCTTCTTTTATTTTTTATTTCTTTTTTCTTCTTCTTCTTCTTTCTTCTTCTTCGTCAACTTCTTCTTTCTTCTTTCTTCTCCTTCTTTTTTTCGCTTTCTTCAATCTTCTTCTTCTTTCTTGATTCTTCTTCTAATTTTTTCCACTTCTTCTTCTTCTTCATCATCTTCATATACTTCTTCTTCCTCTTATTCCTCAACTTCTTCTTTTTCATCTTCTTCTTCTTCTTCTTCTTCTTCTTCTTTTTCTTCTTCTTCTTCTTATTCTTCTTCATAATCTTCTTCTTCATCTTCTTCTTCATATTCTACTCCTTCTTCTTCTTCTTGTTCTTCTTCTTCTTGTTTTTCGTCTTCTTCTTCTTCTTTTTCGTCTTCTTGTTCTTCTTCATCTTCTTTATTATTATTCTTCTTCTTCTTTCTTCTTATTCTTCTTCTTCATATTTTTTGTTATTATTCTTTCTTCTTCTTCTTCTTTATATTCTTCTACTTCTCCTTCGTTCTTCTTCTTCTTCTTTTTCATTCTTCTTCTTCTTTCTTCTTTCTCTTCTTTCTTCTTCTTCTTGCTTCTAGTTCTTTTTTTCTCTTCTTTTTCTTTTTCTTATTCTTCTTCTACTTCTTATTTCTTCTGATTCTTTTTTATTCTTCTTTCTTCTTCAGCTTCTTTCTACATGTTCTCTCATCTTCTTGTTCATTCTTCTTCATCTTCTTCATCTTCTTTTTCTTCCTCTTCTTCTCCATCTTTTCTTCTGCTTCTTCTTCTTTCTTCTTCTACTTCTTTCTTCTTCTCCTTCTTCTTCTTCTTCTTCATATTATTATTTTTTTCTTCTTCTTCTTCGTCTTCTTCTTCTTTGCCTTCTTCTTCTTTTTCTTCTTCTTCTTCTTTTTCTTCTTCCTCTTTGTCTTCTTCTTCTTCCTCTTCTTGTTGTTCTTCTTTTTCCTCATCTTCTTCTTTTTTTTCTTACTCTACTTATCTTTATTATTAATATTCTTCTTCTACTTTTTCTTCTTCTTCTTCTTTTACATTTTATTCTTCCTCTTCTTCATCTTTATCTTCTTCTTTTTTTGTTTTTCTTCTTCTTCTTCTTCTTCTTCTTCTTCATCTTCTTCATCATCATCATCATCTTCTTCTTTTTTTTCTTCTTCCTCTTCTCCTCCTTTTTCTTCTAATTTTTCTTATTCTTCCTCTACATCTTCTTCTTCTTCATCTTCATCTTCTCAATCTTCTTCTTTTTCTACCTCTTTTTCTTCTTATTCTTCCTCTTCCTCTTCTTCTTCTTCTTCTTCAAAATCTTCTTTTTCCTCCTCTTCTCCTTCTTCCAACTATCCTTCTTCTTTTTCCTATTTTTCCTCTTCTTCTTCTTCTTCTTCTTTTGTTTGTTTCTTCTTTTTCTTCTTCTTCCATCTTCTTCTTCTTCTTCTTCTTCTACTTCTCCTCCTTCTTCTCCTCCTTTCTCTTCATGTTCTTCTTATTATTATTCTTCTTCTTCCTTTTCTTCTATCCTCCACTTCTTCTTCATTCAACTTCTCCTTTCTTCTTCTATTTCTTTCTTCTTCTTTCTTCTTATCCTTCTTTCTTCCTCTTCTTAATTCTTTTTCTTCCTTTTTCTTCTTTCTTCTTCTCCATCTTCTTCTTTCTTCTTTCCTGTTCTTATTCTTCATCTTCTTCATCTTATTCTTCTTCTTACTCGTCTTTTTACTCTTCTTCTTTCTTCTTCTACTTCTTCTTCTTCTTGTTCTTCTTCTTCTTTTACCTCTTCTTCTTCTTCTTTTTCCTCTTCTTGTCCTTCTTTTGCTTCTTCTTCTTCTTCTTTCTTCTTCTTTCTGTTTCTTCTTCTTCTTTCTTCTTCTTCCTATTTCTTCTTCTTCTTTCTTCTTCTTCTCTTTTCTTCTTCTTTCTTCATGTTCTTCCTTCTTCTTCTTCTTCTTTCTTCTCCTTTCTTCTTCTTCTTCTTCTTCATTCTTCTTTTTCTTCTACTTTTTCATCTTATTCTTTTTCTTCTTGTTCGTCTTCTTCTTAATCTGCTTCTTCTTCTTCTTCTTCTTCTTTTTCTTTTTCTACTTCTTCTTCTTCTTCTTAATCATGATCTTCTTCTTCTTCTTCTTCTTCTTCGTCTTTTTATTCTTCTTCTACAACTTCTACTTGTTCTTCTTCTTTTTAATCATCATCATCTTCTTCTTCTTCTACTTGTTCTTCTTCTCCTTCTTCTACTTCTTCTTCCTCCTCTTCTACATCTTTCTTCTTCTTCTTTTCTTTCTTACTCTTCTTAATTCTTAACTTCTTTCTTCTTCTTTCTTCTTCTTCTTCTTCTTCTTCTTCTCCTTTCTTCTTGTTTCTTCTTCTTCTTCTTATTCTTCTTCTTCTTATTCTACTTCTTCTTCTCTTCCTTTTTCTTACTCTTCGACTTCTTCTTCTTCTTCTTCTTTTAATTCTTTTTCTTCTTCTTTCTCTTCTTCTTTTCTTCTTCCTTTTCTTGTCCTTCTTCCTCTTCTTGTTCTTCTTCTTCTTTTTCTTTTTATTCTTCTTCTTCTTACTTTTTCGTCTTCTATCTTCTCCTTCGTCTTCTATCTTCTTCTTCTTCTTCTCCTTTCTTCTTCTTCTTTCTTCTTCTTCTTTCTTCTTCTTTCTTCTTCTTCTTTCTTCATCTTCTTCCTTCTACTTCTTTCTCTTTCTACTTCCTCTTCTTCTTCTTCTTCTTCTTCTTCTTCTTCTCCCTCTTTCTTCTTTCTTCTTCTTCTTCTTCTATTTCTTCTTCTTCTTCTCCCACTTTCTTCTTCTTTCTTCTTCTTATTCTTCTTCTTCTTTTTCTTCATCATCATCTTCTTCTTCTTCTTCTTCTTCTTATACTTCACTTCTTCTTCTTCTTATTTTTCTTTTTCTTTTTCTTCTTCTTCTTAATCATCATCATTATCATCATCATCATCATCATCTTCTTCTTCTTCTTCTTCTTTAACTTCTACTTCTTCTTTTTAATGATTATTATCTTTATCTTCTTCTTCATGTTCTTCTTAATCATCATCATCATCATCATCTTCTTCTTCTTCTTCTTCTTCTTCTTCTTCTTCTTTCTCTTCTTCTTCTTCTTCTCCATCTTCTTCTTCTTATTTTTCTTCTTCTTCTTCTTCTTCTTCCTCTTCTTCTTCTTCTTCTTCTTCTTCTATTTTTTCTTTCTTCTTTTTCTTCTTATTTCATCATCTTCTTCTTCTTCTTCTTTTTCCTCTTTTTCTTTTTCCCCTTCTTCTTCTACTTCTTCTTTTCTTCTTCTTCTTCTTCTTCTTCTTCTCCTTCTTCTTCTTTCTTCATCTTCTTTCTTTTTCTTCTTCTATATTTTTCTTCTTCTCTTTTCTTCTTCTTCTTCTTTCTCTTTTCTTCTTCTACTTCTTTTTCATCTTCTTTCTACTACTTCTTTTTCATTCTTCTTCTTCATCTTTCTTATTCTTCTTCTTCTTCTTCTTCTTCTGCTTCTTCTTTCTTCTTATTCTTGCTTCTGCTTCTTCTTTCTTCTTCTTTTTCTTTCATCTTCTCTTTCTATTTCTTTTATTTCCTCTTTTCTTCTTCTTTCTTTTTTTATTTTTTATTTCTTTTTTCTTCTTCTTCTACTTTGTTTTCTTTTTCTTCTTCTTCTTCTTAATCATCATATTCTTCTACTTCTTCTTTGTCTTCTTCTTCTTCTTCTTCTTCTCCTTCTTTTTATTTTTATTCTTTTTCTTCTTCTTTCTCTTCTTCTTCTTCTTCATCTTCATTTGCTTCTTCTACATCTTCTTCTTTTTCTTCTTCTACTTGTTCTTCTTCTTCTTCTTCTTCTTCTTCTTCTTCTTTTCTCTTATTTTTTTTCTTATTTTTCTACTTCTTCCTCTTCTTCTTGTTTTTCTTCCTCATCATCATCATCATCATCATCATCATCTTCTTCTACATTTTTGATTTCTTCTTTCTTCGTCTTCTACTTCTTCTTCTTCATTTTCTTCTCTACTTCATCTTCTTCTTCTTCTTCTTCTTCTTTCTTTTCTTCTTTTTCTTTTTCCTTTCCTTCTTCTTCTTCTTCTTCTTCTTCTTCGTCTTCTTCTTCTTCTTCCTCTTCTTCTTTTTTTTTCTTCTTCTTCTTCTTTATTGTTTTCATCTCTCTTTCTTCTCTATTCTTCTTCTTTCTTCTACTTCTTCTTCTATCTTTTTCCACTTTTTCTTCTTCTTCTTTCTTCTAGTCCTCTGCCTCTTCTTCTTCTTTTTCTTCTTATTCTTCTCCTTCTTCTTCTTCTTCTTTCTTCTTTCTTCTTCTTTTTTCTTCTTGTTCTTCATTCCTCTTCTGCTTCCTTCTTCTTCTTCCTTCTTCTTCTTGTTCTTTTTCTTCTTCTTCTTCTTCTTCTTCTTCTTTGCTTTTTTCTTCTTCTTCATCATCATCCTTCTTCTTCTTCTTCTTCTTTTTCTTCTTCTTTCTCCTTTTCATCTTCTTCTTCCTTTTCATCTTTTTCTTTTTCTTCTTCTTGTTGTTCTTCTATTTCCTCTTCTACTTCTTCATCGTATACTTCTTCCTCTTCTTCTTCTTCTTCTTCTTCTTCTTTTTCCTCTTCTTTATCTTCCTCTTCTATCTTCTTCTTCTCTCTTCTTCCTCTTTCTTCTTCTTCTTCTTCTTTCTTTTTTGTCTTTTTCTTCTTCTTTCATCTTCTTCTTTTTAAATCTTTTTTTTTCTTCTTTCTTCTTCTTCTTCATCTTCTTTCTTCTTCTTTCTTCTTCTTCTTCTTCTTCTTCTTCTTCTTTCTTCTTCTTCTACTTCTTCTTCTTCTTCCCCTCCTTCTCCTTCTTCTACTTATTCTTCTTCTCCTTCTTCTACTTATTCTTCTTCTTCTTCATCATCTTCTTTCATCTTCTTCTTCTTCTTCTTCTTCTCCTTCTTCTTCTTCTTCATCCTTCTTCTCCTTCTTCTTCTTCTTCTTCTTCTTCTTTATTGTTTTCATCTATCTCTTTCTTCTCTCTTCTTCTTCTTTCTTCTTCTTCTTCTGTTTTTTTCCACTTTTTCTTCTACTTCTTTCTTCTTCTTCTTTCCAAATCTTCTTATTCCATCTTTTTTTCTTCTTTCTTCTTCTTCTTCTTCTTCTTCTTCTTCTTCTTCTTCTTCTTCTTCTTCTTTCTTCTTTTTTTTTCTTCTTTTGCTTCTTCTTCTTCTTCTTCTTCTTCCCCTTCTTCTTCCCCTTCTTCTTCTTCTTCTTCTTCTTCTTCCCCTTCTTCTTCCCCTTCTTCTTCTTCTTCTTCTTCTTCTTTCTCTTTTCTTTTTCTTTTTCTTTTTCATCTTCTTTCTACTACTTCTTTTTCATTCTTCTTCTTCTTCTTTCTTATTCTTCTTCTTCTTCTTCTTCTGCTTCTTCTTTCTTCTTATTCCTTCTTCTACTTCTACTTTGTTCTTCTTTTTCTTACATCTTCTTTTTCTATTTCTTCTATTTCCTCTTTTTCTTCTTCTTTCTTCTTTTATTTTTTATTTCTTTTTTCTTCTTCTTCTTTCTTCTTTCTTCTCCTTCTTTTTTTCTTTTTCTTGCATCTTCTTCTTTCTTGATTCTTCTTCTACTTTTTTCCACTTCTTCTTCTTCCTTTTCTTTGCCTTCTCCCTCTCCTTCTTCTTTTTTTTCTTCTTCTTATGCTTCTTTTTTCTCTTATTCTTCAACTTCTTCTTCTTCTTCTTCTTTTTCTTCTTCTTCTTCTTCTTCTTCTTCTTGTTCTTCTTATTCTTCTTCATATTCTTCTTCTTCTTCATATTCTACTTCTTCTTCTTCTTCTTCTTCTTCTTTTCCGTCTTCTTCTTCTTTTTCGTCTTCTTCTTCTTCTTCTTTGTTCTTCTCCTTCTTCGTCTTTCTTCTTCTTTTTCTTCTTCATCTTTTTTGTTATTCTTCTTTCTTCTTCATCTTCTTCTTATATCCTTCCTTCTTCTTCTTCTTCTTTTTCATTCTTCTTCTTCTTCTTTCTTCTTCTTCTTGCTTCTACTTCTTTTTTCTTCTTCTTTCTTGATTCTTCTTCTACTTTTTTCCACTTCTTCTTCTTCTTCTTCTTCTTCTTCTTCTTCTTATTCTTCTTCATATTCTTCTTCTTCTTCTTCTTTTTCATCTTCTTCTTCATATTCTTCTTCTTCTTCTTCTACTTCTTCTTCTTTTCTGTCTTCTTCTTCTATTTCGTCTTCTTCTTCTTCTTCTACATCTTCTTTGTTGTTGTTGTTCTTCTTCTTATTTCTTCTTTTTCTTCTTCATCTTTTTTGTTATTCTTTTTTCTTTCTTCTTCTTCTTCTTCATATTCTTCTTCTTCTTCTTCTCTTTCCTTCTTCTTCTTCTTCTTTTTAATTCTTCTTCTTCTTCTTGCTTCTATTTCTTTTTTCTTCTTCTTTTTCTTTTTCTTATTCTTCTTCTACTTCGTACTTCTTCTGATTCTTTTTTCTTCTTCTTTCTTCTTCTTCTTCTTTGTGCTTGTTCTCTCCACCTCTTGTTCATTCTTCTTCTTCTTCTTCATCTTCTTTTTCTTCCTCTTCTTCTCCTTCTTTTCTTCTTCTTCTTCTTTCTTCTTCTTCTTCTTCTTTCTTCTTCTACTTCTTTCTTCTTCTTCTTCTTCTTCTTCTTCTTATTTTTTTTTCTTCTTCTTCTTCTTCTTCTTCTTTGCCTTCTTCTTCTTCTTCTTCATCTTCTTCCTCTTCTTCTTTTTCTTCCTTTTCTTCTTCTTTTTCTTTTTCCTCCTCCTCTTCTTCTTTTTTTCTTACTCTACTTATCATTATTATTATTATTCTTCTTCTTCTTTTTCTTCTTCTTCTTTTACATTTTCTTCTTCCTCTTCTTCATCTTCGTCTTCTTCTTTTTCTTCTTTTTCTTCTTCTTCTTCTTCTTCTTCTACTTCTTTTTTTCTTCTTCTTGTTCTTCTTCTTCTTCTTCTACTTTCTCTTCTTCTTCTTCTTCTTCTTCTTCTTTCTTCATCTTGATTCTTCTTCGTCAACTTTCTACTTTTTCTTCTTCTTTTTCTTCTTCTTCTTCTTCTTCTTCTTCTTCTTCTGCTTCTACTTCTTCTCTTCTTCTTCTTCTTCTTCTTTCTCTTCTTGTTGTTTTTCCTCTTCTTCTTCAGCTTCTTCTCCTTCTTCCTCTTCTCCTTCTTCTTCTTCTTATTCTTCTTCTACTTCTTCTTCTTCTTCTTCTTCTTCTTTCTTCTTTCTTCTTCTTCTTCTTTTTTCTTCTTTCTTCTTTCCTCTTCTTTCTTCTTTTGCTTTTTCTTCTTCTTTCTTCTTCCTCTTCTTTTTACTCTTCTTCTTGTTCTTTATTCTTCTTCTACTTCTTTTTCTTCTTTCTTCTTCTTCTTCTTCCTTCTTCCTCTTCCACTGTTTCTTCTTCTTTCTTCTTCTTCACCTAATTCTTCTTCTTTCTACATCTACTTCCTTTATCGTCTTCTTCCTCTTCTTTCTTTTTCTTCTTCTTCTTTTTCTCTACTCCTGCTTTTTCTTCTTCTTCTTCTTCATTTTCTTTCTTCTTTTTCTTCTTTTTACTTCTTCTTACTTCTACTTCTTTCTTCTTCTTCCTTCTTCTTCCTTCTTCTTCTTCTTTCTTTTTCTTCTTTCATCTTCTTCTTTCTTCTTATTCTTTCCTCTTCTTCTTCATTCTTCTTATTCATAATATTCTTCTTTACTTCTTCTTTGTTCTTTTTCCTCTTGCTTCTCTTTGTTCTTTTTCCTCTTGCTTCTCTTTGTTCTTTTTCCTCTTGCTTCTTCTTTGTTCTTCTTCTTCTTTCAACTTTTTCTTTCTTCTTCATTTTTCCTTTTTCTTCTATCTTCTTCTTCTTCTTCTTTCTTCTTCTTTCTTCTTCTTTCTTCTTCTTTCTTCTTCTACTTCTTCTAACTCTCTCTTCCTCTTTCTTCTTCTTTCTTCTACTTCTTCTTTCTTCTTCTTCTTTCTTCTTCTTCTTCTTCTTTCTTCTTCTTTCTCCTTCTTTCTTCTTCTTCTTTCTTCTTCTTCTTCTTCCTTCTTCTTTCTTCTTCTTCTTCTTTCTACTTGTTCTTTCCTCTTCTTCTTCATTCTTCTTTCTTCTTCCTCTTCTTCTTTCTTCCTCTTCTTTCTTCTTCTTCATTATCTTTTTCTTCTTTCATTTTCTTTTTCTTTTCTTTGTCTTATTCTTTCTTCTTCTTCTTCTTCTTTCTTTTTCTTCTTTCTTTTTCTTCTTGTTTTTCTTCTTTATTTGTCTCCTTCTTCTTCCTCTTCTTCTACTTCTTTCTTGTTATTCCTTTTTCTCGTCTTTTTTTTTTCCGCTTCTTGTCCTTCTTCTTCTTCTTCTGATTCTTTCTTCTTCTTCTTCTTTCTTTTTCTTCTTCTTTCTTCTTCTTCTTTCATTTTCTTCTTCATTCTTCTTCTTTTTCTTCTTCATCTTCTCTTCCTTCTTCTTTTCCTTCTACTTTTTTCTTCTTCTTTTTTCTTTTACTTTCTTCTTCTTCTTTCTTCTTCTTCTTCTTCTTTCTTCTTCTTCTTCATCCACCTTCTTTGTTCTTCTTCTTCTTCACTCTTCTAGCTCTATTTCTTCTTCTTCTTCTTCTTCTTTTCTTTCTTCTTTTTCCTTGTCTTCTTCTTCTTCTTATTCTCCTTCTTCTTTTTCTTTTTCATCTTTTTTACATTCTTTTTCATTTTCTTCTTTTCTTTCTTCTTCTTCCTTGTCTTCTTCTTCTTCTTCTTCTTATTCTCTTTCTTCTTCTTCTTCTTCTTTTTCTATTTCACCTTCTTTACATTCTTCTTGTTTTTCTTCTTCTTATTTTTCTTCTTCTTCTTTTTTTTCTTCTTCTTTTTCTTCTTCTTGTTTTTCTTCTTCTTCTTCTTTTTCTTCTTTTTTTTCTTCTTCTTCCCTTCTTGTTCTACTTCTTCTTTGTCTTCTTTTTCTTCCTCTTCTTCTTCTTCTTCTTCGATTTCTTTTTCTTCTTCTTCTTTCTTCTTCTTCTTCTTCTTTCTTTTTCTTCTTCTTTCTTGTTCTTTTTCTTCATTGTGCTACATTTCTACTTCTTCTTCTTCTTCTTCTTCTTCGTGCTTCTACTTCTTCCTTCTTTTTTTTCTTCTGTCTTCTTTTTCGTTTTCTTCTTCTTCTTTTTCTTTATTCTTCTTCTTATCTCTTCTTCTTCTATCCTTTTCTTCTTCCTTCTTCTTCTTTCAACTTCTTCTTCATCATCATCATCATCTTCTTCTTTTTCTTATTATTATTATTATTATTATTATTATTATTATAATTATTATTATTATTATTATTATTATTTTCCTTCTTTCTTCTTTTTCTTTTTTCTTCTTCTTCTTTTTCTTATTCTACCTTCTTTCTTCAACTCCTTTCTTCTTGTTGTTCTTTCTTCTTCTTTTTCTTCTTCTTTCTTCTTCTTTCTTTTTCTTTCATCTTCTTTCTTCTTCTTCTTCTTCTTTGTCATTCTTCTTCTTCTTCTTCTACTACTATTTATTTCTTCTTCTTCTTTCTTCATCTTCTCTCTTCTTCTTACTATTTCTTCTACTATTTTTTATCTTATTCTTCTACTTTCTTACACTACTTATTTTCTTTTTCTTCTTTCTTCATTCTTCTTTGTTCTTTTTCTTCTTTGTTCCTCTTCTTCTTTCTTCCTCTTCTTCTTTCTTCCTCTTCTTTGTTCTTTTTCTTCTTTCTTTTTTTCTTTCTTTTTCTCTTATCTTCTTCCTGACTCTTCTTCATTCTTCTTCTTCTTTCTTCCGCTTTTTCTTTCTTCTTCTTTATTCTTCTTCTTCTTGAAATTCTTTCATCTTCTTTCTTTTCTTTTCATCTTCTTCTTCTTCTTCATCCTTCTTCTTCTTCTTCTACTACAACATCTATATTCTTCATCTTCTTTCGTCTTCTTCTTCTCTCTTCATCTTCATTCTTAATCTTTTACTTTCTTCTTTTTCTACTACTACTTTATATTCTTCTTCTTCTTATTATTATTCTTCTTCCATTTCTTCTTCTTCTTATTATTATTATTATTATTATTATTATTCTTCTTCTTCTTCTACTTTTACTACTTTTTCTTCTTCTTCTTCTTCTTCTTCTTCCTCTTTTTCTTCTTTTACTTCTTCATCTTCTTCTTCTTCTAATTCTTTTAATTCTTCTGCTTCTTTTTCTTTTTCCTCACCTTATTTCCTCTTTCTTCTTCTTTCTTCTTCCTTCTTCTTTCTTTTTCTTCTTTCTTCTTTTCTTTTCTTTCTTCTTTTGTTTTTATTCTTCTTTCTTCTTTTTCTTCTTTTTTTAATTCTTTTTTTTATTTATCTTCTTCTACTATTTCTTCTTTCTTCTTCTTCTTCTTCTTCTTCTTCCTCTTGCTGTCACCTCCTCCTCCTCCTCCTCTTCTTCTTCTTTCTTCTTCTTCTACTTTAACGTTTTCTTTCTTCTTCTTCTTGTTTCCACATCTTCTTTCTTCTTTCTACTACCACTTTTTCTTCTTTCATGTTTTTCTTCTTTTTTTTCTTTCGTCTACTTCTTTCTTTTTCTTGTTACTTCTACTTCTTCTTTCTTCTTCTTTTATCTTCTTCTTCAACTTTCTTCTTCTTTTTTCTTCTCTTTCTTCTTCTTACTTCTTCTTCATCTTCTTCATCTTCTTCTTCTCCTTCTTCTTCTTTCTTTCTCTACTTCTTTCTTCCACTTCTTTCTTCATCTATTTCTTTCTTTTTCGTTCTACTTCTTCCCCTTTCGTCATCTTCTTCTTTCTACTTCTTTCTTTTTCTTTCTTCTTGTTCTTCTTCTTCTAACTCTTTCTTCTTCTTTCTTCCTTATTCTTTCTTCTATTTCATCTTCATTCTTCTTCTTTACTTTTTTCTTCTTCATCTTATTATTTTTCTTCTTCTTCTTCTTCTTGTTCTTCTTCTTGTTCTTCTTTTTCTTCTTCTTCTTCTTCTTCTTTTACTTCTTCTTCTTCTACTTCTTCTTCTTCTTATTCTTCTTATTATTCATCATCATCTACTTCTTCTTCTTCCTCTCCTTGTTCATATTCTTCATCTTCCTCTTCTTCTTCAACTTCTTTCATCTTCATTCTTCATCTACTACTTTCCTTCTTTTTTCTTTTTCTTCTTCTACTTCTTCTTCTGCTTTTTTCCTTCTTTTTTCTCTTCTTCATCTTCTTCTTCTTCAACATCTACTTTTTCTTCTTCTTCTTCTTCATCTTGTTCTTCTTCTTCTTCATCATCTTTATTCTTCTTCTTCTACTTTCTTCTTCTTCTTCTTCTACTTCTTATTCTTTTTCTTCTTCTTCTTCCTTTTCTTCATCTTTTTCTTCTGCTTCTTCTTATTTCTTTTCTACTTCTTCTTCTTCTTCCTCTTCTTTTCCTTCTTCTTGTTCTTATTCTTGTTCTTCTTCTTCTTTTCTTCTTCTTTTTCTAATTCTTTTTCTTCTTCTTCTTCTTCTTTTTCTATTTCTTTTTCTTCTTCTTCTTCTTCTTTTTCTAATTCCTATTCTTCTTCTTCTTCTTCTCATCTTCTTTCGTCTTTCTTCTTTTTGTTTTTCTTTTTTTTTCTTCTTCCTTCTTATTTCTTCCTTCCTCTTTTTTCTTCTTCTGCTTCTTCTTCTTCTACATCTTCCTTTTCTTCTCCTTTCCTCGCCATTCTTCTTCAACTTCTAATTCTTTCTTCTTCTTTCTTCTTTCTTCTTCCTCATCTTCGTTCTTCTTCTTGTACTTTCGTGTTTTTCATCCTCTTCTTCTTCTTCTTCTTCTACTTATTTGCTATTCTTCCTTCTCCTTCTTTCTTCTTCTTTCTTTTTTTTAATTCTTATTCAATCTTCTTCTTTCTCCTTCATTCTTCTTATTTCTCCTTCTTATTATTCTTGTTCTATCTTCTTCTTTCTACATCTCCTTTTTTCTTGTTGTTCTTTCTTCTTCGTTCTTCTTCTTTCATCTTCTTTCTTCTCCTTCTTCTTTTCGTTGTTCTTCTTCTTTTTCTTCTACAACTATTTCTTTCTTCATTCGTCTTCTTTCTTCTTCTTATTCTTTCTTCTACTTTTTTTCCTTCTTTTCTTTCTTCTTCTTCTTCTTCTTTATACTACTTTTTTCTTCTTCTTTCTTCTTCTTCTTTCTCTTCTTCTTCTTCCTCTTCTAAATCTTCTTCTCTTTTTTCTTCTTCTTCTTTACTATCTACTTCTTCTTTGTTCTTTTTCTTCTTTCTGCCTCTTCTTTGTTCTTTTTTTTCTTCTTTTTCTTTCTTTTTTATTTTTCTTCTTCTTGACTCTTTTTCATTCTTCTTTTTTTTTCTTCTTCTTTTTCTTTCTTCTTCTTTATTCTACTTCTTGAAATTCTTTCATCTTCTTTCTTTTCTTTTTCTTCTTCTTCATCCTTCTTCTTCTTCTACTTCTACTTCTTCTTCCACTTCTTTTTCTTCTTCTTCTTCTTCTTCTTCTTCTTCTTCTACTTCTATTGCTTCTTCTTCTTCTTCTTCTTCTTCTTCTTCCTCTTTTTCTTCTTCTCCTTCTTCTTCTTCATCTTCTTCTACTTCTTTTACTTCTTCTGCTTCTTCTTTTTCTTCACCTTCTTTCCTCTTTCTTCTTCTTCTTTCTTCTTTCTTCTTCCTTTTTCTTGTTTCTTCTTTCCTTTTCTTCTTCCTTTGCTTTTTGTTCCTCTATTTTCATCTTTTTCTTTTCGTTCTTCTTCTTTCTTCTTCTTCTTCTTTTCTTAGTTCTTTTTTTATTTATCTTCTTCTACTTCTTCTTCTTTTTTCTTCTTCTTTTTCTTCTTCCTCTTGCTGCTACCTCCTCCTCTTCTTCTTCTTCTTCTTTCTTCTTCTTCAACTTTGTCTTTTTCTTTCTTCTTCTTCAACTTTAACTTTTTGTTTCTTCTTCTTTCTACATCAACTTTCTTCTTCTTCTTCTTCCCACATCTTCTTTCTTTCTACTTCATCTTTTTCTTCCTTCTTGTTTTCCTTCTTTTTATTTTCATTCTTCTACTTCTTTCTTTTTCTTCTTGCTTCTACTTCTTCTTTCTTCTTACTTCTTCTTCTTCTTCATCCACTTCTTCTTTTTCTTCTTCTCCTTCATCTTCTGCTTCTTTCTTACTCTTCTTTCTTCTTCTTCTTCTACTTCTTTCTTTTTCATTCTTCTTCTTCCCCTTTTTTCCTCTTCTTCTTTCTTCTTCTTCTTCTTTCTTTTTCTTTCTTCTTCTTCGTCGTCTTCTTCTTCTTCTTCTAAATCTTTCTTCCTCTTCCTTCTTTCTTCTTTCCTCAATTTCATCTTCATTCTTCTTCTACTTTCTTCTTCTTCTACATCTTTTCCTTCATCATCTTCTTCTTATTCTTCTTCTTCTTCTTTTTCTTCTTCTCTTCTTCTTTTTCCTTCTTCTTCTTCTTCTACCTCTTCCTCTTTTATTTTTTGTTCTTCTTCTTCTTTTTCTTATTCTTCTTATTCTTCATCTTATTCAACTTCTTCTACTTCTTCATATTCTTCTTCTTCTTCTCTTTGTTCATATTTTTCTTTATCTTCCTCTTCTTCTCCAACTTCTTTCTTCATCTTCATTTGCTACTTTTCTTTTTTTCTTCTTCTTTTACTTCTTCTTCTTCTTTTATTCCTTTTTTTTCTTCTTCTTTTTCTTCTTCTTCTTCTTCTTCTTCTTCTACAGCTACTTTTTCTTCTTCTTCTTCTTCTTCATATTGTTCTTCTTCTTTTTCTTCTTTTTATTCTTCTCCTTCTTCTTCTTCTTTTTCTTCTTATTCCATTTCTTCTTCTTCTACTGCTTCTTCATCGCCAAAATCTTGTTTTTTCTTCTTTTTTCTTCTTCTTTACTCTTCATCTTCTTCTGCTTCTTTCTTTGTTTCTACTTTTTCTGCTTCTTCTTCTTCCTCTTCTTCTTCTTCTTCTTTTTCTTCTTCTTTCTTCTTCTTCTCGCTTCTTTTTGTTTTTTCTTCTTCTTCTTTCATCTTCTTTTTCTTTCTTCTTCTTTTTCGCCTTCTTTCTTCTTCTTCTTCTATCTTCTTATTCTTTCTTCTTCTTTCTACTTTCTTGTTCTTTCTTCTTTCTTCTTCTTCTTTCCTCTTCTTCTTCATTCTTCTTCTTCATTTTCATCTTCTTCTTCTTCTCCTTCTTCTTCTTCTTTTTCTTCTTTTTCTTCTTTTTGCTTCTGCTTTCTTCCTCTTCTTTCTTCTTCTTCTTCTTTCTTTTTCTTTCTTCTTCTTCTTCTTCTTCTTCTTCTTCTTTGTTCTTCCTTTTTTCCTTCTTCTACTTCTTCCATCTAATTCTTTTTCTTGTCCTTCTTTCCTCTTTCTTCTTTCTTCTTTTTCTTTTTTCTTTTTTCTTCTTTCTTCTTTCCTCTTCATTCTTCTTTTCCATTTTCTTCTACTTTCTTCTTCTTCTTCTTCTTCTTTTCCTTCTTCTTTATTATTCTTCTTCTTTTTTCTTCTATTCCTTCATCTTCTTGTTCTTCCTTTTTCTTCTTCCACTTTTTCTTCTTCTTGTTTCTTCTTCTCCTTCACCATTTTCTTTCTTCTTCTTCTTTATTCTTCTTCTTCTTCCTTTTCTTCTGCATTATTTTTCTTCTTCTTCATCGTTGTTTCTACTTCTTCTACATCTTCTTCTTCTTCCTTCTTTTTCTTCTTCTTCTTCTTCTTCTTCTCTTTCTTACTTCTTGTTTCTTCTTCTTCTTCTTTCTTCTACTAGTTTCTTCAACTTTTTCTTTTTCTACTTCTTCTTCTTCTTTTTTCTTCTTTCTTCTTCATCTTTCTACTTGTTCTTTTCTCTTCTTCTTTATTCTTCTTCTTCTTTAACTTCTTCTTCTTCTTTCTTTTTTTCTTCTTCTTCTTCTTTTTTCTTCTTTCTTTCTCTTCTTTCTTCTTCTTCTTCTTCTTCTTTCTTCTTCTTTCTTGCTCTTCTTTCTTCTTCTTCTTCATTCTTTTTCTTTCTTTCTTTCTTCTTCTTCTTTCTTCTTCTTCTTTCTTTTTCTTTCTTCTTTACCTTCTTCTGTATTCTTCTTCTTCTTCTTTGCCTTCTTCTTCTTCTTTTTCTTCTTCTTCTTCTTCTTCTTCTTCTTCACCTTCCTCTTCTTCTTCTTCTTCTTCTACTTTTTTCTCTTTTTCCTCTTCTTCTTCTTCTTCTTCTTCTTCTTCTTTTTCCTCTTCTTCTTCTTCTTCTTCTTCTTCATCTTATTCTTATTCTTCTCCTTCTTCTTCTTCTACTTTATTTTCTTCTTCTTCTTAATCTTCGTCTTCTTCTTTTTCTTCTTTTTCTTCTTTTTCTTCCTCTTCTGCTTCATGTTCTTTTTCTTCTTCTTCTTCTT
>JAIUJO010000493.1:45000-57500 GCA_023846275.1 Vanilla planifolia
TTTTTCTTCATTCTTGTCTTCTTCCTCTACTTCTTCGTTCTCTCTGTTCTTCTATTACTCTGACTACCACTTTCTTCCTCTTCTTTCCTTGTTCTTCTTTCTTCACCTTCATTCTTCTTCTTCAAATTTCTTCTTTATCTTCTTCTTCTTCTTCTTCTTTTTTGTCTCCTTCTACATCTTCTTTTTCTTCTTCTTCTTCTTCTTCTTCTTCTTCTTCCACTTCTTCTTCTTCTTCTCCTTCTCCTTCTACTTCTTTTTTTCTTCTTCTACTTCTTCTTCTTCTTCTTCTTCTTCATTTTCTAATTCTTCTTTATCATATTCTTCTTCTTCTACTTCTTCATATTCTTATTCTTCTTTTTCTACTTCTTCTTCTTCTTCATATTCTTCTTTTTCTTCTTCATCTTCTTCTTCTACTCCTTCTTCCTCTTCTTCTTCTTCTTCTTCTTTCCTTCTTCTTCTTCTTCTTTTTCTTCTTCTTCTTCTTCTTCCTCTTCCTCTTCTTCTTCACCTTCTTTCTTCTTCTTTCCTCTTCTTCTTTCTTCATCTTCTTCTTCTTTCTTCTTCCTGCTCTTTCTTCCGCTTCTTTTTCTAATTCTTTCTTCTTCGTTCTTGTCTTCTTCCTCTTCTTCTTCGTTCTCTTTCTTCTTCTACTACTATCACTACTACTTTCTTCTTCTTCTTTCTTCTTCTTCTTTCTTCTACCTCTTTCTTCTTGTTCTTCTTTCTTCACCTTCATTCTTCTTCTTCAAATTTCATCTTCATCTTCTTCTTCTTCTTCTTCTTCGTCGCCTTCTCCATCTTCTTTTTCTTTTTCTGCTTCTTCTTCTTCTTCTTCTTCTTCTCCTTCTTCTTCTTTTACTTCTTTTTTTCTGCTACTTCTTCTTCTTCTTCTTTATTTTCTACTTCTTTATCATATTCTTCTTCTTCCTCTTCTTCTTCTACTTCCTCATATTCTTCTTGTTCTTCTTTTGCTTCTTCTTCTTCTTCTTCTTCTTCAATATTCTTCTTTTTCTTCTTCTTCTTCTTCTTCTACTCCTTATTCTTTTTCTTCTTCCTCTTCTTCTTCTTCTTTCCTTCTTCTTCTTCTTCTTTTTCTTTTTCTTCCGCTTCTTCTTCTCCTTGTTCTTTCTACTTCTTTCATCTTCTTCTTTGTTCATCTTCTTCTTCTTTCTTCTTCTTCCTCTTTCTTCCACTTTTGTTTATAATTCTTACGTCTTCATTCTTGTCTTCTTCCTCTTCTTCTTTGTTCTCCTTCTTCTTCTACTACTATTACAACTACTTTCTTCTTCTTCTTTCTTCTACCTCTTTCTTCTTGTTCTTCTTCCTTACCTTCATTCTTCTTCTTAAAATTTCTTCTTCATCTTCTTCTTCTTCTTCTTCTTCATCTCCTTCTCCATCTTCTTTTTCTTCTTTTTTTTCTTCTTCTCCTTCTTCTTCCTCTACTTCTTTTTTTCTTCTACTTCTTCTTCTTCTACTTCTTCATTTTCTACTTCTTCTTTATCATATTCTTCTTCTTCCTCTTCTTCTTCTGCTTCTTCATATTCTTCTTCTTCTTCTTCTACTACTCCTTCATATTCTTCTTCTTCTTCTTCATTTTTTTCTTTTTTGTCTTCTTCTTCCTCTTCTACTCCTCCTCCTTCTTCTTTCTCCTCTTCATCTTCTTCTTCTTCTTCAACTTCTTCTTCTTCTTCTTCTTTTTCTTCTTCTTTTTCATCTTCTTCTACTACTTCTTCTTCTTCTATTTCTTGTTTCCCCTTTCATCTTTCTTTCTTTCTTTTTCTTATTCCTTTTCTTCTTCTTCTTCTTTCTTCTTCTTCTTCTTCTTCTTCTTCTTCTTCTTCTTCTTTCTTCTTCTTCTTTCTTCTTCTTTTTGCTTCTAATTCTTCTTCCTCTTCTTCTCCTTCTTTTACTTCTGCTCGTTTATCTTCTCTTTCTTCTTCTTCTTCTTCATCATCTTTCTTCTTCTTCTTCTTCTTCTACTTCTTCTTCTTCTTCTTCTTCTTCTCCTCCTCCTTCTTTAATCTTCTTCTTTTCTTCTTCTTCGTTTTAGTTCTTCTTCTTCCTCTTCTCTTCTTCTACTTCTTCTTCTTCTTCTTCTCCTTCTTTTTTCTTTTTGTTTTCTTCTTCTTCGTCTTAGTTCTTCTTCTACTTCATCTTCTTCTTCTTCTTCTACTTCTTCTTCTTCTTCTTCTTCTTCTTCTAATTTTTTTTTCTTTGTCTTGTTCTTCATCTTCTTTCTTCTTCTACTTTCCTCTTTTTTCATTTTCTTTCTTTCTTTCTTTTTCTTCTTCTTCTCTTTCTTCTCCTTATTATTTCTTCTTCTTCTTCTTCTTCTTTTCCTTTCTTCTTCTTCTTCTTCTTTCTATATCTTCTTTCTTCTATTTCTTCTTTCTTTTTCTTCTTTCACCTTCTTCTTCTTCTTCTTCTTCTTCTACTTCTTTCTCTTTTTCTTCCTCCTCTTTATTCTTCTTCTTTCTTTTTCTTTGTCCACTTTTTCTTCTTCTTTTTCATCTTCTTCTTCTCCTTCTTCTTCTTGTTCTTCCCTTTTTTCTTCCTCTTCTTCCACTTCTTCATCTTCTTCTTCTCCTTCTTCTTCTTCTTCATCATCTTTTTCTTCTTCTTGTACTTCTTTTTCTTCTCCTTCTTCTTCTTCTTCTTCCTCTTCTACTTTTTCTTCCACTTCTTCTTTTTCATCTTCTTCTTCTTTTACATCTTCATTTTCTTCTTCCCTATCTTCTTCTTCTTCTTCTTCTCCTCCTCCTTCTCCTTCTCCTTCTCCTTCTCTTTCTTCTTCTTCTTTTTCTTCTTCTTCTTCTTCTTCTTCATCTCCTTTTTCTTCTTCTTCTTCTTCTACTTCTTCTTCTTCTTCCACTTTGTCTTCTTCTTCTTCTTTTTCATCATCTGTTTCCTTTTCTTTTTCTTCTTTTTCTTCTTCCACTTCTTCTTCTTCTTCTTCTTCTTCTTCTTCCCCTTCTTTGTGTTCTTCTACTTCTTCTTCTTCCTATTTTCTTCTACTTCTTCTTCTTCTTCTTCTCCTTCTTTACTCTTTCTTCTTCTTCTTCTTCATTCTTTTCTCTTCTTCTTCTTTCTTTTTTTCTTCTTTCCTCTTCTTTCTACCTCTACTTCTTGTTCTTCTTTCTTCTTCTTCATCTTCTTCTTCTTCTTCCTTCACTTCTTCTTCTTCTTCTTCTTCTTCTTCTTCTTCTTCTTTCCTCTTCTTTCTACTTCTTTCTCTTCTTCTTCATCTACTTCTTTTTCTTCTTCTTCTTCTTCTTCTTCTTCATCTTCTTCTTCTTTTACTTCTCGTTCTTTTTCTTCTTCTCTTCTTTTACTTTTTCTTTTTCTTCTTTCTTTTTCTTCTTCCTCATCTTCTTCTTTCTTCCTCTTCTTCTTCTTCTTCTTCTTCTTCTTCTTCTTTCTTCTTCTCCTTCTTCTACTTTCTTCTTCTTCTTCTTTCTTCATTTTATTTCTTCTTTCTTCTTCTTTCTTTTTCTTCTTCTTCTTCTTCTTCTTCCACTTCTTTCCTTTTATTCTTCTTATTCTACCTCTACTTTTACTTCTTCCTATTCTTCATCTCCTTGTACTTCTTCTTCCTTTTCTTCTTCATCAACTACTTCTTCTTCTTCTTTCTTCTTTTCTTCTTCTTCTTCATGTTCTTCTACCACTTTTTTCTTCTTGCTTCTTCTTCTTTACCAATCTTCTTCTCTCTTCTTCGTCTTCCACCTCTTCTTCTTCCACCTTTTCTTCTTCTTCTTCCTTTTATTCTTCTTTATTCTTCTTCTTCTTCTTTCCTTTTCTTCTTCTTCTTTATTCTTCTTCTTCTTCTTCTTTATTCTTCTTCTTCTTCTTCTTCTTTCTTTCCTCCTCTTATTCTTCTACTTCATCTTTTGACTTCTTCTTCTTCTTCTTTTTCTTTCATCTTCTTTTTCTTTTTTTTTCTTCTTCTTCTTCTTATTCTTCTTTTTCTTTCTCCTTCTTTTTTCTTCTTCTTTCTTCTTCTTCTTCTTCTTCTTCTCTCTCCATCTTCTTACTACTCCTTCATTCTTCTTCTTCCTCCTCTTCATCTTTCTCTTCTTTTTCTTCTCCTTCTTCTTTTTCTTCTTCCCTCTCTTCCTCCTCTTCTTCTTTCTTCGGCTTCTTTTTTTTTTCTTCTTCTTCTTCTCCTTCTTTTACTTTCGTCTTCTTCATCGTCTTCTTCTTTCTTCTTCTTTTTTTTCATCTTCTTCTTCTTTATTCTTCATCTGTGTTCTTGTTCTTCTTCTTTCTTTTTCTTCTTCATCTTTTCTCTTTCTTTCTTATTTCTTTCTTTATTCTTTTTCTTGTTGTTCTTCTTCACCTTTCTTCTTCTTCATCTTCTTCTTCTTTTTCTTTCTTCTTTCTTTATCTTCTTGCATCTATTTGTTCTACTTCTTCTTCTTCTGCTTCTTTATTCTTCTTCTTCCTTCTTCTTCTTCTATCACTTCTTCTCCTTCTTCTTCTTCTTCTTCTTCTTCTTCTTCCTCTTCTTTTTCTTCTTCCTCTTCTCCTTCTTTTTTCTGTTCTTTTTCTACTTCCTCTTCTTCTTCTTCTTCTTGTTCTCCTTCTAGTTCTTCTTCTTCTTCTTCTTTTTCAACTTCTTCTTCTTCATCTTTTTGTTCTTCTGTTTTTCTTCTTCATATCCTTCTTCTTCTTCTTCTTCTTCTTCTGCTTCTTTTTCTTCTTATTCTTCTTCTTCTTCCTCTCCTTCTTTATCTTTTTCTTATTCTAACTCTTCTTCTTCTTATTCTTCTACTACTTCTTATTCTTCTCCTCTTTCTTCTTTCTTGTACTTGTTCTTCATTTTCTTTTCTTTTCCTCTTCTGTTTCATTTCTTCTTTCTTCTTCTTCTTCTTATTCTTCTCCTTCTTCCTTCTTCTATTTTTCCTTTCTTCTTTCTTCTTCTTCTTTCTTCTTTCCTCTACTTTGTTTTTCTGCATCTTGTTCTCCTTTCTTCTTCCTCTTCTTTTTCTTCTACTTCTTTTTCTTTCTTATTCTTCTCCTTCTTCTTTCATCTTATTTCTTCTACTTCTTTCTTCTTCTTCTTTGTCCTCTTCTTTTTTCTTCTTCTTTTTCCTTTCTTTCTTTTTCTACTTCATTGTCTTCTTCTTTTCTTCTTTCTTCCTTTTCTTGCTTTTACTTTATCTTTCTTGTTCTTCTTGTTTCATCTTCTTTTTCTTTTTCTTCTTCTTCAACTTCTTCTTTTTCTTCTTTCTTCTTCATCTTTTATCTTCTTTCTGTTTCCACTTCTTCTACTTTCTTCTTCTTCATTCTTCTTCTTCTTTTTCATTCTTCTTCTTCGTCTTCTTCTTCTTCTCCTTCTGCATCCTCTTTTTCTTCTCCTTCTTTCTTCTTCTTCTTCATTTTTCTTCCTCCTCTTCTTCTTCTTCTTTCTTCTTCTTCTTCTTCTTCTTTTTCATTTTCCTTTTCTTCTTCTTTTTCTTCTTCTTTATCTTTATTTTTCTTCTTTTTCTTCATCTTCTTTTTTCCTCTTTTTCTTCATCTTTCTTCTTCTTCATCTTTTTCTTCTTTCATCTTCTTCTTCTTTATTCATCATCTTCTTCATCTTCTTTCTTTCTTTCTTTCTTCTTGTTCTTCTTCTTCTAGCCTCTTCTCCTTCTTCTTCTTTCTTCTTCTTCTTGCTTCTACCTCTTTATTCTTTCATCTTTGTTTTCTTTTTCTTCTTCTTCTTCTTTCTTTTTATTCTTCTATCTTCTTCTTCTTTCTTCTTCTTCTTCTTTCTTTTTCTTTCTTCATCTACATCATTCTTCTTCTTCTTTTTCTTCTTCTTCTTCTTCTTCTTCTTCTTCTTCTGCTTTTTATTTTGTTTCACATTCTTCTTCTTCTTTCTTCTTCTTTTTCTTCTTCTTCTTCTTCTTCTTTCTTCTTCCTCTTCTTCTTCTTCTTTTTCTTTATTCTTCTTCTTTCTTCTTCCTCTCCTTCTTCTTCTACTTTCTTCTCCTTCTTCTTTCTTCATCTTCTTTCTTTTTTTTATTTCTTTTTCTTCTTCCGCTTCTTTCTTCTTCTTGTTTTTCTTCTTCTTCATCTTTCTTTCAATTTTCTCCTTCCTCTTCTTTGCTCATCTTCCTATTTTTTGTTATTCTTCTCCTTCTTTCTTATTCTACTTTCATCTACTTTTTCCTTCTTCTTCTTCTTCTTCTTCATTTGTCTTCTTTCATTTTTCTTCTTCTTCTAATTCTTCTTCTTCATTCTTCATCTTTCTTCTTCTTCTCTTCCACTTCTTCTCCTTCTTCTTCTTTTCATTCCTCTTCTTGCACTTCTTCTTCTTTTTCTTCTTCTTTCTTCTTCTTCTTTCTTCTTCCTGTTCTTTCTTCTTCTTTCTTCTTCTTCCGCCTCTTACCCTTTTTCTTTGTTTGCTTCTTTCTCCTTCATCATTTTTCTTCTTCTTCATTCTTCTTCATCTTTGTTCTCTACTTCTTCTTCTCTTTTTTTCTTCTTCTTCTTCATTTTCTTCTTCTTTTTCTTCTTCTACTTCTTCTCCATCTTCTTCTTCTTCTACTACTTCTTCTTCTTCTTCTTCTTCTTCTTCTTATTCTTCTTCTTCTTCTTCTTTTACTTCTTTTTCAACTTCTTTTTCATATTCTTTTTCTTCTTTGACTTCTTCTTCTTCTTCATATTCTTTTTCTTCTTTTACTTCTACTTCTTCTTTTTTTACTTCTTCTTCTTCTTTTTTTTCTTCTTCTTGTTCTTATTTTTCTTCTTCTTCTTCTTCTACTACTACTTCTTCTATTGCTACTTTTTCATCATCATCTTCTTCTTCTTCTTCTTCTTCAACTTCTTCTTTTTCTTCTTCTTCTTCTTCTTCTTCTTCTTGTTCATCTTCTTCCTCTTCTTCTTCTTCTACTTCTCTTCTCTAAATTCCTCTTCTTCTTCTTCTTCTTCTTCCACTTCTTTTTCTTCTTCCTCATATTCTTCATCATCATCATCATCTTCTTCTTCTTCTTCTTCTTTTTATTCTTATTCTTATTCTTCTTTCTTCTTCATCATCTTTCTTCTTCTTCTTCTTTCCTCTTCTTTTTTTTTCTTCTTCTTTTTTCTTCTTCTTCTTCCCTCATCTACTTTCTTCTTGTTCTTCTTCTTCTTCTTATTTCTTCTTCTTCTTATTTCTTTCTACTCTTTTTCTTCTTCTTCTCCTTCTTGTTGTTCTTCTTCTTCTTTCTTCTTCTTCTTCTTTTTCTTTCTTTTTCTTCTTTTTTCTTCTTCTTCTTGCCTCTACTTCTTTTTTTGTTTTTCCTTTTCTTTTATCTTCTATTTCTTTTTCTTCTTCATCTTATTCTTTTTTTTCTTCTTCTTTCTACTTTTCCTTTCTCCTTATTCTTCTTTCTTCTTCTTTCTTCTTCTTTTTCATTTTTTTTCTTCTTCTTCTCCACCTTTTCTTCTTCTACTTATCCTTTGTTCTTTTTTATCTTTCTACTACTTCTTTCTTCTTATTCTTCTTTATTCTTCTTCTTTCTTCTTCATCATCTTTTTTATTCTTCTTCTTTCTTCTTCTTTGTTTTTTTCTTCTTATAATTCTTCTTTCTTTCTTCTTCTTTGTTCTTCTTCTTCTTCTTTGTTCTTCTTCTTCTTCTTTCTTTTTGTTAGTTCTTCTCCTTCTTCTTTTTCAAATTCTTTCTTCTTCCTCCTCTTCTCCTTCGTTCTTCTTCTTCTACTACAGCTTCTTTCTTCTTCTTCTTCTTCTTTCGTCATCTTCATTCTTCTTCTTCTATTTTTTTCTTCTTCTTCGTCTTTTTGTTCTTTTTCTTCTTGTTGTTCTTGTTCTTTTTTTTCTTTTTCTTCTTCTTATTTTTCTTCTTTTTCTTTTTCTTCTTCTCCTTTTTTCCTGTACATCTCCTTCTTCTTTCTTCATCTTCTTCTTCCTTCATCTCCTTTATTATTTTTTCTATTTTTTTCTTCTACTTCTTCTTTCTTCTTCTTCTTCTTTTTCTTCTTCTTCTTCATCCTCTTCGTCTCCTTTCTTTCTTTTTCTTATTCTGCTTCTTCTTCTTTCTTCTTCTTCTTTTTCTTCTTCTTTTTTCTTCCTTCTTCTTTATCTTTCTTCTACTTCTTACTTCTACTTCTTTATTTTTCTCCTTCTTTAATCTTCTGTCTCTCTTTCCTATTCTTCTTCTTCTTCTTCTTTATTATTTGTCTTCTTTCTTCTTCTCCTTCCACTTCTCCTTCTTTTTCTTCTTCTTCTTCTTCTTCTTCTTCTGCTTCTTCATCTTCTTCTTTTTCACCTTCTTCCTCTTCTTCTTCTTGCTTTTCTTCTTCATCTTCGTCTTCTTCTTCATCTTCTTGTTCTTGTTCTTCTTCTTCATCTTCACCGTCTTCTTTCTTCTATCTTCTTCTCCCTCATTATTCTTTTTTCTTCTTCTTTCTTCTTCTTTCTTCTCTCTTCTTCCTTCTTCTTCTACGTCTTGTTCTTCTTCTTCTTTTTCTTTCACTTCTTCTTTTTCTTCTTCTTCTTCTTCTTCTTCTTTGTTTTTCTTCTTCTTCTTCTTCTTTCTTCTTCATCTTTGACCATTTTCTCCTTCTTCCTCTTTCTTCTTCATCTTCTTTCTTATTCTTCTTCTTTCTTCTTCTTTTTTTCTTCTTCTTTTTCTTCTTCTTCTTCTTCTTTCTTTATTCTTCTTTTTCTTCTTTCTTCTTCTTCTTTCTTTATTCTTCTTCTTCTTCATCTTTCTTCTTCTTCTTCGTTTTCTTTATTCTTCTTCTTTCTTCTATTTCTTGCTTCTACTTCTTCTTTATTTTTCTTTTTCATTCATCTTCTTTTTTTTCTTCTCCTTCTTCTTTTTTCTTCTTCTTCTTTCTTATTCTTCTTTCACTTCTCCTTGTTCTTTTTCTTCTTCTTCTTCTTCTGCCTCTTTTCTTCTCCTTTTTTCTCCTTCTTGATTTTCTTCTTCTTCTTCTTCTTCTGCATCTTACTTTTCTTCTTCTTCTTCCTCTTCTTGTTATTGTTCTTGTTCTTGTTCTTCTTCCTCTTCTTCTTTTTCTTCTTCTATTTCTCCTTCTAATTCTTCTTCTTCCTCTATTCTTTTTCTTCTTTTCTTCTTAATTCTTCCTCTACTTCTTCTTAATCTACTTCTTTCTTCTTCTTCTTCTTCTTCATTCTTCATTTTAATTTTTCTTCTTCTATTTTTTTCTTCTCATTCTTCTTCTTCTTCTTTATTTTCTCCTCTTCTTCTTCTCCTTCTTTCTCTTATTCTTATTCTTCATATTCTTCTTCTTCTTCTTCTTCTTCTTCTTCTTCTTTCTTCTTCTTCATTCTTCTTCTTCTTTCTTCTTCTTCTACTTTCTTCTTCTTTCTTCATCAACATTCTTCTTCTTCTCCTTCTTCATCATCTTCTTCTTGTACTTCTTCTTCTTCTGCTTCTTTTTCTTCTTCTTCTTCTTTTTTTCGTCTTCTTTTTCTTCTTTCTTCTGCTTCTTCTTCTTCTTCTTCTTCTTTCTTCTTCTTCTCCTCCTTCTTGTTCTCTCTTCTTCTTTTGCTTCATCATCTTCTTTTTCATCTTCTTTTTCTTCTTCTTCTTCTTCTTCTTCATCATCTTCTGCTTCTTCTTTGTTCTTCTTCTTCTTCTTCTTCTTCTTATTTCTTCTTCTTCATCTTCTTCTTCTTTCTTCTTCTTTTTTTCTTCTTCTTTTTTATTCTTTTTCTCCTTCTTCATTTTTTTCCTTTTTGCTTCATCTTCTTTATTCTTCTTCTTCTTCTTCTTCTTTCTTGTTTTTATTCTTCTTCTTCTCTCTTCTTCTTCTACTTCATCTTTTTCTTTCTTCTTCTTCTTTCTTCTGCCTCTTTCTTACTTCTTTCTTCTTTTTTTTCTTTGATCTTTTTTTTTTCTTCTTTTTCTTCTTCTTCGTTCTTCTTCACCAACTTCTATTACTACTTCTTTCTTCTTCTTCTTTCGTCATCTTCTATGTTCTTTTTCTTCTTTCTTTGTCTTCATTCTTTTTATTCTACTTTCTTCTTTTTCTTTTTCTCTTCTTTTTCTTCTTCTTTCTTCTCCTTCTTTCCACTTTTTCGTTCTTCTTTTTTCTTCTACTTTCTTTTTCTTCTAAATTCTTCTTCTTCTTCGACTTCATCTTCTTTCTTTCATCTTTCTCTTTCTTCTTCTTCTTCTTTCTTCTTCTTTTTTCTTCTTCTTCTTCTATTTCTTTCTTCTTTGTCTCATCGTTTGTTCTTTCTTCTTCTTAATGTCTCTTCTTCTTTATTATTGTTCTTCTAATTCTTTCTTCTTCTGTCTTCTTCTTCTTCTTTCTCTTCTTCATCTTTTTCATTCTTCTTCTTCTTCTTTCTTCTTCTTCTACTTCTTTGTTCATTTTTTTCTTCTTCTTGCCTCTACTTCTTTTTTGTTTTTCCTTTTCTTTTATCTTCTATTTCTATTTCTTTTTCTTCTTCATCTTCTTCTTTCTACTTCTCCTTTCTCCTTATTGTTCTTTCTTCTTCTTTCTTCTTATTTTTCATTCTTTTTCTTCTTCTTCTCCACCTTTTCTTCTTTACTTATCCTTTGTTCTTTTTTATCTTTCTGCTACTTCTTTCTTCTTATTCTTCTTTGTTCTTCTTCTTTCTACTTCTTCATCTTTTTTATTCTTCTTCTTTCTTCTTCTTTGTTCTTTTTCTTCTTATAATTCTTTCTTCTTTCTTCTTCTTCTTCTTTGTTTTCCTTCTTCTTCTTCTTTGTTCTTCCTCTTCTTTCTTCTTTTTAGTTCTTCTCCTTTTTCAAATTCTTTTTTCTTCCTCCTCTTCTTCGTTCTTCTTCTTCTTCTTCTACTACAGCTATTTTTTCTTCTTCTTTCTTCATCTTCATTCTCCTTCTATTTTTTTCTTCTTCTTTGTCTTTTTGTTCTTCTTCTTCTTGTTGTTCTTGCTCTTTTTCTTCTTCTTCTTCTTCTTATTTTCCTTCATTTTCTTTTTCTTATTCTCCTTTTTTCTTCTACATCTCCTTTTTCTTCTTTCTTCATCTTCTTCTTTCTTCATCTCCATTCTTATTCTTTTTCTATTTTTTCTTCTACTTCTTCTTCTTTCTTATTCTTCTTCTTTTTCTTCTATTTCTTCAACTTCTTCGTCTCCTTTATTTCTTTTTCTTATTCTTCTTCTTCTTTCTACTTTTTCTTCTTCTTTTTTCTTCCTTCTTTATCTTTCTTCTACTTCTTGCTTCTACTTCTTTCTTTTTCTTCTTCTTTAATCTTCTATATCTCTTTCCTATTCTTCTTCTTCTTCTTTATTCTGTCTTTTTTCTTCTTCTCCTTCCACTTCTCCTTCTTTTTCTTCTTCTTCACCTTCTTCCTTTTCTTCTTCTTGCTTTTCTTCTTCTTCTTCGTCTTCTTCTTCATCTTCTTGTTCTTCTTCTTGTTCTTCTTCTTCTTCTTCACCGTCTTCTTTCTTCGATCTTCTTCTCCCTCTTTATTCTTTCTTCTTCATCTTTCTTCTTCTTTCTTCTCTCTTCTTCTTTCTTCTTCTACTTCTTGTTTTTCTTTCTTCTTTTTGTTCTTCTTTTTCGCTTTCTTTTACTTCTTCTTCTTCTTCGTCTTCTTCTTCTTCTTCTTTGTTTTTCTTCTTCTTCTTCTTCTTCTTTCTTCTTCATCTTCTTCTTCTTTCTTCTTCTATTTTTCTTCTTCTTTCTGCATTTTCTCTTTCTTCTTCTTTCTTCTTCATCTTCTTACTTATTCTTCTTCTTTATTCTTCTTCTCTTTTTCCTTTTACTTCCTTCTTCTTCTTCTTCTTCTTTCTTTATTCTTCTTCTTCTTCTTCTTCTTTCTTCTTCTTCATTTTCTTTCTTCTTCTTGCTTCTACTTCATCTTTCTTCTTCTTTTTCTTTCATCTTCTTCTTTTTTTTCTTCTTCTTCTTCTTCTCCTTCTTTTTTTCTCTTCTTCTTCTTTCTTATTCTTCTTCCACTTCTCCTTCTTCTTTTTCTTCTTCTTCTTCTTCTTCTACCTCTTTTTCTTCTCCTTCTTTTCTCCTTCTTCATTTTCTTCTTCTTCTTCCTCATCTTGCTTTTCTTCTTCTTTTTCCTTTTCTTCTTCTTGTTCTTCTTGTTCTTCTTGTTCTTCATCTTCTTCTTCGTCTTCTACTTCTCCTCCTTCTAGTTCTTCTTCTTTCTCTTTTCATCTTCTTTTTTTCTTCTTCATTCTTCCTCTACTTCTTTGTTCTTCTTCTTCTTCTTCATTCTTCATTTTAATTATTCTTCTTCTATTTTCTTCTTCTAATTCTTCTTCTTCTTCTTCTTCTTATTCATTTTCTTCCTCTTCTTCTTCTTTTTTTGCTGCTTCTTCTTCATCATCTTCTTCTTCTACTTCTTTCTTCTTCTTCTCCTTCGTCTTCTTCTTTCTTCATCTTCTTTTTTCATCTTCTTTCTTCTTCCTCTTCTTCTTCTTTCTATTTATTCGTCTTCTTCTTCTTCTTCTTCTCCTTCTTCTTCATCTTTTTCTTCTTCTTCTTGTTTTTCTTTTTCTTCTTCTTCTTCTACTTCTGCTTCTTCTTCTT
>JAIUJO010000493.1:60000-71755 GCA_023846275.1 Vanilla planifolia
TTCTTCTTCTTCTTCTTCTTCTATCTCTTTTTCTTCTCCTTCTTTTTCTCCTTCTTCATTTTCTTCTTCTTCTTCTTCTTCTTCTTCTTCTTCTTCCTCATCTTGCTTTTCTTCTTCTTTTTCCTTTTCTTCTTCTTGTTCTTCTTGTTCTTCTTCTTCTTCATCTTCTTCTTCGTCTTCTACTTCTCCTCCTTCTAGTTCTTCTTCTTTCTCTTTTCATCTTCTTTTTTTCTTCTTCATTCTTCCACGACTTCTTTGTTCTTCTTCTTCTTCTTCATTCTTCATTTTAATTATTCTTCTTCTATTTTCTTCTTCTAATTCTTCTTCTTCTTCTTCTTCTTCTTCTTCTTATTCATTTTCTTCCTCTTCTTCTTCTTTTTTTGCTTCTTCCTCTTCTTCTTCATCTTCTTCTTCTACTTCTTTCTTCTTCTTCTCCTTCGTCTTCTTCTTTCTTCATCTTCTTTTTTCATCTTCTTTCTTCTTCTTCTTCTTCTTTCTATTTATTCGTCTTCTACTTCTTCTTCTCCTTCTTCTTCATCTTTTTCTTCTTCTTCTTGTTTTTCTTTTTCTTCTTCTCCTTCTACTTCTGCTTTTTCTTCTTCTTCTGCTTCTTCTTCTCCTTCTTCTACTTCTTCTTCTTGTTTTTCTTCCTTTTATTCTGCTTCTTTTTCATCTTCTCCTCCTCCTCTTTCTTCTTCTTCCACTTCTTCATCATCTTCTTCCTCTTCTTCCACATCTTCTTCTTCTTTTTGTTATTCTTCATCTTCTTCATCATCATCATCTTCTTCTTCTTTTTCTTGTTCTTGTTCTTCTTCTTCTACTTCTTCTTCCTTCTCTTCTCCTTCTTCTTCTTCTTCTTCTTTCTTCTTCTTCTTGCTTCTTCTTCTTTCTTCGTCCTCTTATTTTAACTTCTTATTCTTTTGTTTTTCTTCTTCCTCTTCTGCTTCTTCTTTCTTCTTCTTCTTTCATCTTCTTTCTTCTTCATTTTCTTTCTTAATTTTCTTTCCTCTTCTTCTTCATACTTCTTCTTCTTAATTTTCTTCTTCTTCTTCTACTTCTTCTACTTCTTTCTTCTATTTCTTCGTTCTTCCTCTTCTTTCTTCTTCTTCTTCTTTCTTTTTCTTTTTGCTTCTCCTTCTTTCTTCTTCTTCTGCCTCTTCTTCCTCTTCTTCTTCTTCTTCTCCTACTTCTTTCATCTTTCCTCTTCTTCTTCAAACTTCTTCTTCATTTTCTTCTTCTTCTTCTTCTTCTAATTTCTGCTTCTTCTTTCTTCCTCTTCTTTCTTCTTCTTTTTTCATTTTCTTTCTTCTTCTTCTTCTTTCTTCTTCTTTTGCCTCTTCTTCTTCTTCTTCTTCTTTATTTTTCTTCTTCTTCTTCTTCTTTCTCTTTTTCCTCTTCTTCCTTCTTTTTCTTCTTGTTCTATCTTCTTCTTCTTTATTTTTCATTTTCTTCTTCTTTCTTTTTCTTCTTTTTCCTCTTCTACTTTTTTCTTCTTCTTTCTTCTTCATCTTCTTCTTCTTCTACTTTCTTCATCTTCACTTTTTTTCTTCTAGTTTCTTCTTCCTCTTCTTCTTCTTCTTCTTCTTTTTCTTCTTCTTCTTCTTCTTTTTCTTCTTCTTCTTTTATTTCTTTTTCTTCTTCTCCTTCTTCTTCTCCTTCTGCTTCTTCTTTCTTCTTCTTCACTCTTTTCTTCTTCTTCTTGCTTCTACTTCTTCATTCTTCTTCTTTCATCTCCTTTTTCTCTTTCTTACTCCTATTTTTCTTCTTCTTCTTTCTTGTTTTTCTTTCTTCTTCTTCTTTCTTCTTCTTCTTCATCTTTCTTCTTCTTCTTTCTTCTTCTACTTCTTTCTTCTTCTACTACTACTACAACTTCTTACTACTTTTCACCTTCTTCTTCTTCTTTATTCTTCGTCATTTTTTTCTATTCTTCTTCTTCTTCTTCCCTTTTTTCTTGTCTGTTCTTCTTCTTCTTCTTTTTCTTCCTCTTCTTTCTTGTTCCAGTTTCTTCTACTTCTTCCTTCTTCTTCTTCATCTGTCTTCTTTTACAATTCTTCTTCTTCTTCTTTATTTTCTTTTTTATTCATCTTTCTTCTTCTTCTTCCACTTCTTCTCCTTATTTTTCATTCTTCTTCTTCTTGCACTTTTTTTTCTTCTTCTTTTTTTCTCCTCTTCGTCTTCCCCTTTTTTTCCTCTTCTTCTTCTTCTTCTTCTTCCTCTTCATCTTCATTCATCTTCTTCTACTGTATTCTTCTTCTTCACCTACCAGTTCTTCTTCTTCTTCTTCTTCTTCTTCAAATTCTTCTTTTTCTTCTTCTTCTTCCTGTTCTTCTTCTTTTTTCTCTTCTTCCTCTTCTTCTTCTTCTTCTTCTTCTTCTACTTCTTCTTCTTCTTTCTTCTTCTTCTTTCTTCTTCTACTTGATTCTTTCTCTTCTTCTTCTTCTACTACTACTACTACGACTTCTTACTGCTTTTCACCTTTTTTTTCTTCTTCATTTTTTTCGCTTCTTCTTCTTCTTCTTCTTCTTCTCTTTCTTCTTGTCTGTTGTTCTTCTTAATTTTTTTCTCTTCTCCTTCTTCTTCTTCTTCTTCATCTCTTTCTTCTTGTCTGTTCTTCTTCTTCTTCTTTTTCTTCTTGTTCTTTCTTGTTCCAGTATTTTCTACTTCTTCCTTCTTCTTCTTTTGTCTTCTTTTACATTTCATCTTCTTCTTCTTCATTTTCTTTTTTATTCTTCTTCATCTTTCTTCTTCTTCTTCCACTTCTTCTCCTTATTTTTCATTCTTCTTCTTCTTGTACTTCTTCTTCTTCTTCTTCTTTTCTCCTCTTCGTCTTCCTCTTTTTCTTCCTCTTATTCTTCTTCTTCTTCTTCCTCTTCATCTTCATTCTTCTTCTTCTAGTTTCTTCTTCTTCTTCTCCTTCTAGCTCTTGTTCTTCTTCTTTAACTTTTTCTTTGTCTTCTTCTTCTTCTTTTTCTTCTTCTTCTTCCTCTTCTTCCTCTTCTTCTTCTTCTTCTTCTACTTCTTCTTCTTCTTCTTCTTCTTCTTCTTCTTCTTCTCCTGCTTCTTTCGTTTTTCTTCTTCTTCATTTTCAACATCAAATTCTTCTTTTTCTTCCTCCTTTCGTCTTTTTCATCTTCTTTTTCTTCTTCCTTCTTCTTCTTCTTCTTCTTCTTCTTCTTCTCTTTCTTCTTCTTCTCATTCTTCTTCTTTTTTTACTTCTTATCCTTCTTCTTCTTCTTCTTCTTCTTCTTCTTCTTCTTTCACTTCTTCTTCTTCTTCTTCTTCTTCTTCTTCATCCTCTTCCTCTTTTTTCTCTTGCTCTTCTTCTTCTTCTTCTTTCTTCCTGTTTTTCTTTCAACTTCTTTTTCTTTTTCTTCTTCTTCTTCTTCTTCTACTTCTTTCTTCTTCTTCTTTCTTCTGCTTTCTTCTTCTTCTTCTTCTTCTTCTTCTTCATTCTTCTACCTCTTCTTCTTCTTCTTCTTTCTTCATCTTAATTCTTATTCTTCTCTAACTTTCTTCTTTTTCCTCTTCGTCTTCTTCTTCTTCTTCTTCTTCTTCTTTCAACTTCCTTTTCTTTTTCTTCATCTTCTACTTCTTCTACTTCTTCTTTATTCTTGTTCCTTCTTCTTCTTTCTTCTTCTTTTTCTTTCTTCATCTTCTTTCCTCTTCTTCTTCATTCCTCTTCTTCTGAATTTTCTTCTTCTTCTTCTTCTTCTTATTCTTTCTTCTGCTTCTTCTCTCTTCCTCTTCTTTCTTCTTCTTCTTCTTCTTCCTTCTTCTTTCTGCTTCTTCTTTTTCTTCTTCTACTTCTTCTACTTCTTTTTCTTCTTCTCCTTCATCTTCTCCTGTTTCTTTCATCTTTCTTCTTCTACTATATTTCATATTCTTCTTTTTCTTCTTCTTTTCATCTTCTTCTTCTTCTTCTTCTTTTTCTTCTTCTTCTTCTTCTACTTTTCGTCTTCTTCGTCTTCTCTTTCATCTTCCTTCTTCTTCTTCTTCTTCTTCTTTTTCTTCTTTTCCTTCTTCTCCTTCTTCTTATTCTTCCTTTTTCTTTTTCTACTTCTTCTTCTTCATTTTGTTTTTCCTCTTCTTCTTCTTCTTCTTTCTTTCTTCATCTTGATTCTTCTTCTTCAACTTTCTTCTTTTTCCTCTTCTTCTTCTTCTCCTTCTTGTTCTTCTTCTTCTTCTTATTCTTCTTCTTCTTCTTCTTCTTCTTCTTTTTTCATCCTCATTCTTCTTCTTCTGCATTCTTCATTCTTCTTTTCTTTCATCTTCTTTTTCTTTTTCTTTTTCTTCTTCTTCTTCTTATCCAATTTCTTCCAACTTCTCTTTTGTTTTCCTTCTATCTGCTTCTTTCATCTTCTTCTTCTAAATTCTTCTTCTTCTAAATTCTTCTTCTTCTTAGTCTTCTTCTTTTTCTTCCACCCCTACTTTTTTTTATTTCTTCTTTGATGTTTTCATCTTTCTATTTTTTATTTCTTCTTCTACTTTCCTATTTTTCTTTCTTTCTTCTTATTTCTTTTTCTTCGTCATTTTTCTACTTCTTCTTCTTCGTTCTTCTTTCTTCTTCTTCTTTGAATTTTTCTACTTTGTTGTTCTTCTTGTTTCTTCTTCTTCTTCTTTCTTCTTCTTCGTTCTTCTTCTTTATTCTTCCTCTTCTTGTAATTCTTTCATCTTCTTTCTTCTTCTTCATTCTTGTTCTTCTTCAACTGCTACAACTCCTTTATTCTTCTTCTTCTATTTTTTTTTCTTCTTCTTCTGTTTCTTTTTGTTCTTTTTCTTAATCTTCTTCTTGTTCTTCATATTATTCCACTTCGTATTTTTTTTTCCTCTTCTTCTTCTTCTTCTTCTTCTTCTTTCTCCTTTTATCCTTCTTCCTCATCTTCGTCATTTCTTCATCTTTTTCTTCTGATTCTTCTGCTTCTTCTTCTTCTTCTCTTTCTTCTTTCCCCTTTTTTCTTCTTCTTTCTTCTTTCCCCTTTTTTCTTCTTCTTTCTTCTCCTTTTTTCTTCTTTCGTTTTCTTTCTTCTTCTTCTTCTTCTTCTTTGTTCTTCTCCTTCTTCTTTCTTTTTTTTCTTCTTCTTCTTCTTCGCTCTTCTTCTTCCCTTCTTCTTCTTCTATCTTCTTCTTCTCCTTCATCTTCTCCTTTCTTCTTCTTGTTTCTTCATATTCTTTCTTCTTCTGCTTCGTCTTCTTCTTCTTTCTATTTCCTCTTCTTCTTTCTCTCTTTCTACTTATTCTGCTTTTGTTTCTTCTTCGTTCTTCTTCTTCTTCTTGTTTCTTCTTCTTCTTCTTCTTCTTCTTCCTTCTGCTTCCTCTTTCTTCTTGTTCTTGCTTCTTCTTCTTTCTCCTTCTTCTTCTTTCTTCTTCTTTCTTTGTCTTCTTTCTTCTTCTTCTTCTTTCTTCTTCATCATCTTCTTCTTCTTCATGTTCTCCTTTTTCTTTCGTCATTCTTCTTCTTCAACTTCATATTCTTCTTCTTCCTCTCCTTCTCCTTTTCCTTCTTCTTCTTCTTCTTCTTCTTGTCTTCTTCATCTTCTTTTTCATCTTCCATCTTCTTCTTCTTCTTCTTTTTCTTCTTTTCCATTTTCTTCTTCTTCTAATCCTTTTTCTTCCTCTTTCTTCTTCTTCTTGCTTCTTCTTCTTTCTCCTTCTTCTTCTTTCTTCTTCTTCTTTCTTTGTCTTCTTTCTTCTTCTTCTTCTGTCTTCTTCATCTTCTTCTTCTTCATGTTCTCCTTTTTCTTTCGTCTTTCTTCTTCTACTACTTCATATTCTTCTTCTTCTTCTTCTTCTTCTTCTCCTTTTCCTTCTTCTTCTTCTTCTTCTTCTTCTTCTTTTTGTCTTCTTCATCTTCTTTTTCATTTTCCATCTTCTTCTTCTTCTTCTTTTTCTTCTTTTCCATCTTCTTCTTCTTCTTATTCTTCTTTTTTTTCTTTTTCTTCCCCTTCTTCTTCTTCATTTTGTTTTTCTTCTTCTACTTGTTCTTTCTTCATCTCGATTCTTCTTCTTCAACTTTCTTCTTTTTCCACTCCTTCTACTTCTCCTTCTTCTTCATCTTCCCCTTCTTATTATTATTCTTCTTCTTCTTCTTTCTTCATCCTCATTCTTCTTCTTCTGCATTCTTCATTCTTCTTCTTTTCTTTCATCTTCTTTTTCTTTTCCTTTTTCTTCTTCTTCTTCTTTATTCTATTTCTTCCAACTTCTTCTCTCTTCTTTTCCTTCTATCTTCTTTCATCTTATTCTTCTTCTTCTTATTCTTCTTCTTTTTCTTCCACCCCTACTTCTTTTTTTTTATTTCTTCTTTGATGTTTTCATCTTTCTGTTTTTTTATTTCTTCTTCTTCTTTCCTCTTTTTCTTTCTTCTTCTTCTTATTTCTTCTTTTCTGTCATTCTTCTTCTTCTTCTTCTTCTTCATTCTTCTTTCTTCTTCTTCTTCTTCTTCTACTTTGTTTTTCTTCTTCTTCTTCTTCTTCTTCTTTCTTCTTCTTCTTCTTCTTCTTTGTTTTTCTTCTTCTTCTTCTTCTTCTTCTTCTTCTTTCTTCTTCATCTTCTTCTTCTTTCTTCTTCTTTTTTTCTTCTTCTTCTTTCTCCATTTTCTCTTTCTTCTTCTTTCTTTTTCATCTTCTTTCTTATTCTTCTTCTTTCTTCTTCTTCTCTTTTTTGTTTTCCTTCCTTCTTCTTCTTGTTCTTCTTTTTTTCTTCTTCTTATTCTTTTTCTTCTTCTTCTTTCTTCTTCTTCGTTTTCTTTCTTCTTCTTGCTTCTACTTCTTTTTTCTTTTTTTTCTTTCATCTTCTTCTTTTTTCTTCTTCTTCTTCTTCTTCTTCTCCTTCTCCTTTTCATTTCTTCTTCTTTCTTATTCTTCTTTCACTTCTCCTTCTTCTTTTTCTACTTCTTCTTCTTCTGCCTCATTTTCTTCTCCTTCTTTTTCTCCTTCTTCATTTTCTTCTTCTTCTTCTTCCTCATCTGTCTTTTATTCTTCCTTTTCCTTTTCTTCTTCTTGTTCTAATTGTTCCTCTTCTTCATCTTTTTCCTCTTCTTCTTCTTCTCCTTCTTGTTCTTGTTCTTCTTCTTTTTCTTCTTCTTTTTTCATCCTCATTCTTCTTCTTCTATATTCTTCATTCTTCTTTTCTTTCATCTTCTTTTTCTTTTTTTTTTTCTTCTTCTTCTTCTTATCCAATTTTTTCCAACTTCTTCTCTTTTGTTTTCCTTCTATCTACTTCTTTCATCTTCTTCTTCTAAATTCTTCCTCTTCTAAATTCTTCTTCTTCTTAGTCTTCTTCTTTTTCTTCCACCCTTACTTTTTTTTATTTCTTCTTTGATGTTTTCATCTTTCTGTTTTTTATTTCTTCTTCTACTTTCCTATTTTTCTTTCTTTCTTCTTATTTCTTTTTCTTCGTCATTCTTCTACTTCTTCATCTTCGTTCTTCTTTCTTCTTCTTCTTTGAATTTTTCTACTTTGTTGTTCTTCTTGTTTCTTCTTCTTCTTTTATCTTCTTCTTCGTTCTTCTTCTTTATTCTTCCTCTTCTTGTAATTCTTTCATCTTCTTTCTTCTTCTTCGTTCTTGTTCTTCTTCAACTGCTACAACTTCTTTATTCTTCTTCTTCTATTTTTTTTACTTCTTCTTCTTCTGTTTCTTTTTGTTCTTTTTCTTAATCTTCTTCTTGTTCTTCATATTATTCCACTTCGTATTCTTTTTCCTCTTCTTCTTCTTCTTCTTCTTCTTCTTCTTTCTCCTTTTTTCCTTCTTGCTCATCTTCGTCTATTTCTTCATTTTTTTCTTCTGATTCTTCTGCTTCTTCTTCTTCTTCTCTTTCTTCTTTCCCCTTTTTTCTTCTTCTTTCTTCTTTCACCTTTTTTCTTCTTCTTTCTTCTCCTTTTTTCTTCTTTCGTTTTCTTTCTTCTTCTTCTTCTTCTTCTTTGTTCTTCTCCTTCTTCTTTCTTTTTTTTCTTCTTCTTCTTCTTCGCTCTTCTTCTTCCCTTCTTCTTCTTCTATCTTCTTCTTCTCCTTCATCTTCTCCTTTGTTCTTCTTGTTTCTTCATATTCTTTCTTCTTCTTCTTCTTCTTCTTCTGCTTCGTCTTCTTCTTCTTTCTATTTCCTCTTCTTCTTCTTTCTCTCTCTCTACTTATTCTGCTTTTGTTTCTTCTTCCTTCTTCTTCTTCTTCTTCTTTCTTCTTCTTCTTCTTCTTCTTCTTCCTTTTGCTTCCTCTTTCTTCTTCTTCTTGCTTCTTCTTCTTTCTCCTTCTTCTTCTTTCTTCTTCTTTCTTCTTCATCATCTTCTTCTTCTTCATGTTCTCCTTTTTCTTTCGTCATTCTTCTTCTTCTACTTCATATTCTTCTTCTTCCTCTCCTTCTCCTTTTCCTTCTTCTTCTTCTTCTTCTTCTTCTTGTCTTCTTCATCTTCTTTTTCATCTTCCATCTTCTTCTTCTTCTTCTTTTTCTTCTTTTCCATTTTCTTCTTCTTCTAATCCTTTTTCTTCCTCTTTCTTCTTCTTCTTGCTTCTTCTTCTTTCTCCTTCTTCTTCTTTCTTCTTCTTCTTTCTTTGTCTTCTTTCTTCTTCTTCTTCTGTCTTCTTCATCTTCTTCTTCTTCATGTTCTCCTTTTTCTTTCGTCTTTCTTCTTCTACTACTTCATATTCTTCTTCTTCTTCTTCTTCTTCTCCTTTTCCGTCTTCTTCTTCTTCTTCTTCTTCTTTTTGTCTTCTTCATCTTCTTTTTCATCTTCCATCTTCTTCTTCTTCTTCTTTTTCTTCTTTTCCATCTTCTTCTTCTTCTTATTCTTCTTTTTTTTCTTTTTCTTCTCCTTCTTCTTGTTCATTTTGTTTTTCTTCTTCTACTTGTTCTTTCTTCATCTCGATTCTTCTTCTTCAACTTTCTTCTTTTTCCACTCCTTCTACTTCTCCTTCTTCTTCATCCTCTCCTTCTTATTATTATTCTTCTTCTTCTTCTTTCTTCATCCTCATTCTTCTTCTTCTGCATTCTTCATTCTTCTTCTTTTCTTTCATCTTCTTTTTCTTTTCCTTTTTCTTCTTCTTCTTCTTTATTCTATTTCTTCCAACTTCTTCTCTCTTCTTTTCCTTCTATCTTCTTTCATCTTATTCTTCTTCTTCTTATTCTTCTTCTTTTTCTTCCACCCCTACTTCTTTTTTTTTATTTCTTCTTCGATGTTTTCATCTTTCTGTTTTTTTATTTCTTCTTCTTCTTTCCTCTTTTTTTTTCTTCTTTTTCTTATTTCTTCTTCTCTGTCATTCTTCTTCTTCTTCTTCTTCTTCTTCATTCTTCTTTCTTCTTCTTCTTCTTCTTCTACTTTGTTTTTCTTCTTCTTCTTCTTCTTCTTCTTCTTCTTTGTTTTTCTTCTTCTTCTTCTTCTTCTTCTTTCTTCTTCATCTTCTTCTTCTTTCTTCTTCTTTTTTTCTTCTTCTTCTTTCTCCATTTTCTCTTTCTTCTTCTTTCTTTTTCATCTTCTTTCTTATTCTTCTTCTTTCTTCTTCTTCTCTTTTTTGTTTTCCTTAATTCTTCTTCTTGTTCTTCTTTTTTTATTCTTCTTATTCTTTTTCTTCTTCTTCTTTCTTCTTCTTCGTTTTCTTTCTTCTTCTTGCTTCTACTTCTTTTTTCTTCTTTTTCTTTCATCTTCTTTTTTTTCTTCTTCTTCTTCTTCTTCTTCTCCTTCTCCTTTTCTTTTTTTCTTCTTTCTTATTCTTCTTTCACTTCTCCTTCTTCTTTTTCTACTTCTTCTTCTTCTGCCTCATTTTCTTCTCCTTCTTTTTCTCCTTCTTCATTTTCTTCTTCTTCTTCTTCCTCATCTGTCTTTTATTCTTCCTTTTCCTTTTCTTCTTCTTGTTCTAATTGTTCCTCTTCTTCATCTTTTTCCTCTTCTTCTTCTTCTCTTTCTTGTTCTTCTTCTTCTTCTTATTCTTCTTCTTCTTTTTCTTCTTCTTCTTTTTTCATCCTCATTCTTCTTCTTCTGTATTCTTCATTCTTCTTTTCTTTCATCTTCTTTTTCTTTTTCTTTTTCTTCTTCTTCTTCTTATCCAATTTCTTCCAACTTCTTCTCTTTTGTTTTCCTTCTATCTACTTCTTTCATCTTCTTCTTCTAAATTTTTCCTCTTCTAAATTCTTCTTCTTCTTAGTCTTCTTCTTTTTCTTCCACCCCTACTTTTTTTTATTTCTTCTTTGATGTTTTCATCTTTCTGTTTTTTATTTCTTCTTCTACTTTCCTATTTTTCTTTCTTTCTTCTTATTTCTTTTTCTTCGTCATTCTTCTACTTCTTCATCTTCGTTCTTCTTTCTTCTTCTTCTTTGAATTTTTCTACTTTGTTGTTCTTCTTGTTTCTTCTTCTTCTTCTTTCTTCTTCTTCGTTCTTCTTCTTTATTCTTCCTCTTCTTGTAATTCTTTCATCTTCTTTCTTCTTCTTCGTTCTTGTTCTTCTTCAACTGCTACAACTTCTTTATTCTTCTTCTTCTATTTTTTTTACTTCTTCTTCTTCTGTTTCTTTTTGTTCTTTTTCTTATTCTTCTTCTTGTTCTTCATATTATTCCACTTCGTATTCTTTTTCCTCTTCTTCTTCTTCTTCTTCTTCTTCTTTCTCCTTTTTTCCTTCTTGCTCATCTTCGTCTATTTCTTCATTTTTTTCTTCTGATTCTTCTGCTTCTTCTTCTTCTTCTCTTTCTTCTTTCCCCTTTTTTCTTCTTCTTTCTTCTTTCACCTTTTTTCTTCTTCTTTCTTCTCCTTTTTTCTTCTTTCGTTTTCTTTCTTCTTCTTCTTCTTCTTCTTCTTTCTATTTCCTCTTCTTCTTCTTTCTCTCTCTCTGCTTATTTTGCTTTTGTTTCTCTTCCTTCTTCTTCTTCTTCTTCTTTCTTCTTCTTCTTCTTCTTCTTCTTCTTAATTCTTCTTCCTCTTTCTTCTTCTTCTTGCTTCTTCTTCTTTCTCCTTCTTCTTCTTTCTTCTTCTTCTTTCTTTGTCTTCTTTCTTCTTCTTTCTTCTTCTTCTTCTTTCTTCTTCATCATCTTCTTCTTCTTCATGTTCTCCTTTTTCTTTCGTCTTTCTTCTTCTTCTACTTCATATTCTTCTTCTTCCTCTCCTTCTCCTTTTCCTTCTTCTTCTTCTTCTTCTTCTTGTCTTCTTCATCTTCCTTTTCATCTTCCATCTTCTTCTTCTTCTTCTTTTTCTTCTTTTCCATTTTATTTTTCTTCTAATCCTTTTTCTTCCTCTTTCTTCTTCTTCTTGCTTCTTTTTTCTCCTTCTTCTTCTTTCTTCTTCTTTCTTTGTCTTCTTTCTTCTTCTTCTTCTGTCTTCTTCATCTTCTTCTTCTTCATGTTCTCCTTTTTCTTTCGTCTTTCTTCTTCTACTACTTCTTCTTCTTCTTCTTCTTCTCCTTTTCCTTATTCTTCTTCTTCTTCTTCTTCTTTTTGTCTTCTTCATCTTCTTTTTCATCTTCCAACTTCTTCTTCTTCTTTTTCTTCTTTTCCATCTTCTTCTTCTTCTTATTCTTCTTTTTTTCTTTTTCTTCTCCTTCTTCTTCTTCTTTTTGTTTTTCTTCTTCTTCTTGTTCTTTCTTCATCTCGATTCTTCTTCTTCAACTTTCTTCTTTTTCCACTCCTTCTACTTCTCCTTCTTCTTCATCTTCTCCTTATTATTATTCTTCTTCTTCTTCTTTCTTCATCCTCATTCTTCTTCTTCTGCATTCTTCATTCTTCTTCTTTTCTTTCATCTTCTTTTTCTTTTCCTTTTTCTTCTTCTTCTTCTTTATTCTATTT
>JAIUJO010001537.1:0-2500 GCA_023846275.1 Vanilla planifolia
CCCTTCTCCTTCTTCTTTCTTCTTCTTCTCCTTCTTCTTCTTCTTCTTTTTCTCCTTCTCCTTTTCCTCTTCTTCTGCTTCTTCATCTTCTTCTTCTTCTTCTCTTTCTTCTTCTTCTTCTTCTTCTTCTCCTTCTCATTCTTCTTGTTCTTCTTCTTCTTGTTCTTCTTCTCCTTCTTCTTCTTCCTCTTTTTCGTCTTCTTCATCATCTGCTTCTTTCTGTTCCACTTATAGTTATTATTATACCTCTTCTTCTTCTTCTACTTCATCTTCTTCTTCTTCTTCTTCCACTTCTTGTTCTTCTACTTCTTCTTCTTCTTCTTCTTCATTTTCTTCTTCTTCTTCTCCGTCTTCTTGTTTTATTTCTTATTCTTCCCCTCCTCCTCCTTTTTCTTATTCTTCTTAATCTTCTTTATCTTCTTCTTCTTCTTCTTCTTCTTCTTCTTTTACTACAACTATTACAACTTCTTCACCATCTTCTACTTCTTCTTCTACTTATTCTTCTCCTTCTCCTTCTCCTTCTCCTTCTTCTTCTTCTTTTTCCTCTTCTTAATCTATTTCTTTTCTTCTTCTACTTCTTCTTATTCTTCTTCTCCTTCTTCTTCTTCTTCTTCTTCTTCTTCTTCATCTTGCCCTCCTTTTTCTTCTTGATCTTCATCTTCGACTTCCTCTTCTTCTTCTTCTTTCTTTTCTACTTCTCGTACTTCTTCTTCTTTTACTTCTTTTTTATCTTCTTCTTCTTCTTCTACTTCTTCTTCTTCTTCTTCTACTACTACTACTACTACTAATTCCTCATCTACTTCATCTTCTTCATCTTCTACTTTTTTTCTTCCTCTTCTTCTTATTCTCTTTCTTTTTCTTCTTCCCTTACTTCTTCTTCTTCATCTTTTTTTATTTTACTTCTCCATCATCTTCTACTTCTTCTTCTTCCTCTTCTTCTTCTCCTTCTTCTCTTCTTCTACTTCTTGCTTTTTTTCTTCTTCCATTTCTTCTTCTTCATCCACCTCTTCTTCTTCCTATTCTTCTTTTTCTTCTTCCACTTCTACATCATCATCTACTTCTTCTTCTCCTTCGAATTTTCTCCCTGTTGTTCTTATTTTTTTGTTCTTACTTTTCTTCTCCTTCTTTTATTTCTACTCCCCCTTCTTTGACGTCTTTTACTTCTTCTTCCTCTTCTTCTTCTTCTTCTTCTTCTCCATCTTCTTCTACTTCTTCTTCTTCTCCTCCTCCTCCATCTTCTATTTTTAATTCTTCTTCTTCAACTACTACTTCTACTTCTACTTCTTCCTCTTCTTGTTTTTCTTCTTCTTCTTCTTCTTCTTCTTCTTCTTCTTCCTCCTCTTCTAATTCTTCTTCTTCTTCTTCTTTTTCTTTTTCTTCTTCTTCTTCTTCTTCTTCTTCTTCTTCTTCTTCCTCTTCAACTACTACAACTACTACTCCCTCTTCTACTTCTTCTTCATCTTCTTCTATTCATGTACTTCTTTTACTTTTTCTTCTTCGTCTTCCTCTGCTTCTAGTTATTCTCATTTTTCTTCTTCTTCTTCTCCTTCTTCTTCTTCTTCTCCTTCTTCTTCTTCTTTTTCCTTTACTTCTTCTTCTTCATCTTCTACTTCTTCTTTGCCTTCATCTTCAGCATCATCTTGTTCTTCTTCTCTTCTTCTAATTCTTGTTCTTCCTCTTTTTCCATTTCTCCCTCCTCTTCTGCTTTTTTTTCTTCCTATTCTTTTTTTCTTGTTCCACTTCGTCTTCTCCCTCTTCCTCTTCTCTTCTTCTTCTTCTTCTTCTTCTCCTTTTCTTTTCTTCTTATTATCCTTGTTTGTTTTGTTCTTTTTCTTCTTCTTCTCCTCCTCCTCCTCCTTCGACTTCTTTTTCTTCTTCATCTTCTTTTATCCATCTCCTTCTGCTTCTTTTTCTTCTCCCCCTCCTTCATCTTCTCCTTCTAATTCTTCTTCTTCTTCTTCTTCTTCTTCTTCTTCTTCTTCTTCTTCTTCTCCTTCTTCTTCTTTTTCTTCTTCTTCTTTTGCTTATTCACCTTCTTCTTCTTCCTCTACATCTTGCTCTTCTCCTTCATCTTCTTCTTCTACTTCCTCTTTCTATTCTTCTTCTTCTTCCTCTTCTTCATCTTCTTCCACTACTTTTTTCTTCTTCTTCTTCTCCTTCTTCATCTTCTAGCTCTTCTTCTACTTCTTCTTCTCCTTCTTCTTCTTCTTCTTCATCCTCTTCTTCTTCATTTTCCTCTTCTCATTCTTCTTTGTGTTCTTGTTCTTTTTCTTCTTCTATTTCTTCTTCTTCTTGCTATTGTTCCTCTTCTTCTTCTTCTTCTTACTATTTTTCTTCCACTTCTTCTTCTTCTTCTTCTTCATCATCTACTTCTTCTTTTGTTGTAATCTTCTTTTACTACTTCCTCTTCTGCTTCTTTATCTTCTTCTTCATCTTCCTCCTGTCCTTTCTCTACTTTTTCTTCTTTGTTGTAATTCTTCTTATTCTTCTTTTTATTTTG